>CAUYON010090497.1:0-36948 GCA_963573935.1 Arctocebus calabarensis
GCGCCTGTAGTCCCAGCTACTTGGGAGGCAGAGGCAGGAGACTCGCTTGAGCCCAGGAATTGGAGGTTGCTGTGAGCTGTGATGCCACAGCTCTCTATCCAGGGTGACAGCTTGAGGCTCTGTCTCAAAAAAAAAAAAGAAAGGAACCTACTCCCTGATATTGTTGCCAGGAGAGGCCACGCTGCCGAACAGAGAGTTGCCCTGGGCAGGATAGGTGGTGACAGTGGGGCCAGGTGAGGGCAGTGTAATCCTTATAGTGTGAGGCATCAGATTTTTTCTCTTTAGACTGAAAAGGAAAGTGTTTCCCAGGGTACACTCGGGCCTTCAACCCCCGCCCCGGACTCAAAGCTTTCCTGAACGGTTGTACCTTCCAACCCAGGCCAGAGACCTAAGCCTGTCCTGATTTCCAAGGACACAGTGACTAAGAGGTTCACTCACTGAAAGACAGCCACAAGTCTGGGGACGAATCCAACTGCAAAATGGAGTTTAAAATCCCAGGGTGCCAGGAGAAAGGGGAGAACTTGGCAGCAGAGGAAGGAAGGGAGGGAACTCTAAGAGCAGGGGCTGAGGGGACATGTAGTCCCAGGACTCTGAAGGAAAGGGCGAAGGGACCTGTCCAAAGAAATCATTCCATCAAGAGAGCAAATCCTGACTTTCCAATTCCTCCCTCACCCTGCCCAGTTTGAATTCCCTCCCTGGAAACCAGACCTGGGAAGGAACTGACATTCTTCCACCCCTCAGCCCCGCCTATATGTACACTCCCCAGCCAAACAAAAAGAAACCAGGGTGCCTCTTAGAAGGATATAGGCGAACCTTACTAAATGCAGAATACAAATGTCTTCATATAATAACTAAGAAAATGCCGTGAAGGCTATGTTAATCAGTTTGATGAAAATAGTTCAGATTGTATATGAAACCAGCACATTGTACCCCTTGATTGCACTAATGTACGCAGCTATGATTTACTAATAATAAAAAAAAGAGGTGGAGCCTTTGAGAAGTGACTAGGTCATAAGCACGGAGCCTTTGATTACTGCCTTTATAAAAGGGACCTGACGAAGCCCATCTTTCCCACGTAAGAACACACAGAAGACATACGTGTGAAGACCAGACCCTCACCAAACACTGCTGGGGCCTCAAGTTTGGATTCCCCAGCCTCTAGAACTGTGACCAATAAATTTATGTTGTTTATAAAAAGAAAGAAAGAAAAGAAAGAAACCAGGCCCCTAAGTCGGGTTCACTCAGTCACAAGAAGGAAGGGTGAGGGTCATGTTGAAACCATGCTTGGAGGCTATCGTTTTGACTCTGGCTATGAACAATCCTGCCTTTCCAGTTTTCTTTTTGTAGCATGCCACTTGAAGTCCTGTTCAAATTCATCTTGGGAATGTCACCTGGCCAGAGAAGCCATGAGACAGATGTTCGGCTTCCCTTGACCTCCTTACCGCATAGCCAGGCTTTGGGTATCGAACCACATCACCATGAAAACAAACGTTCAGGCAAAACACAACTGTCTATTTCGCCACATATTCATAAATGGCTACATACATGCCACTCTGCAGGCACCAAAGGTTTCATGAAATGTTTTTGGAGAAAAACACAAGATTGAGAAAGTTCAGACTGTTAATATTTTCCTGCAAATTGGGACAAGGCAGCCTTGTGAAGAAGACACCTTGTTTCAGCTAATAAGCCCCAGTCTCCCTCAGGTATGTGGCTGGTAACCCTGTCCTAAGATGCTGTCACTCCTGCTGGGCCACCTCGGCATGACAAGAAAGGCGTCTACCATCAGGGCAGCACCTCCATGCCAAGTGGTCTCGGGAGCTTTTCCAGCGGAGGGAAGGGTGTGTGTGGAGCCCAGGTCAGTTCTCTGGCCGGCCTCACAGTGACAACCTAGGCATGGAGCTGAGGACCACAGGCCCTTCTCCAGCCTGAGTGAGTCTTCCTTTTCCTTCTGGATGACCCGAAGCACCCAGCTGGACTCCTGACCTGCCCCCAAGTCACTGCCACACCCTTCCCTCACCTATTTCTGGCTTCCTTTTCCCTGAAATTTGGTTGAGCAGCAGGAGATCCTTCTCAGGCTCCCCACTTCTCACTGGCCCCACACAAGCCCTCAGAGCATCCTTTTTCATTGTAAAGGGTAATCACCAATACTGAAGGAAAACGGAGCCAGAAAGATAAAATTATCACCATGGAAAGAAATGGGGTGAGAACTATCTGCCTGCAGTGTTAGAGTCCTTGGCCAGCCGGAGCCAGGGTTGCCCTGGCCCCAGAACCAAGCACCCTCCTTGTCAACCTCCACCCTCAGCCCTCCTCCCTCAAGCTCTCTCTCCAGGCCCTTTCCTGCCCACAACCCACTTTTCCAACTTTGATGTATCTCAACCAGAGGGAGTGCAAAGTTAGATCTAAGCCCCACTCTCAACGCCTTTTAAAAAAATAATCCAAACCTAGCAGGGTAGAACTCCAATGGCATGGCCCCAGACGGACCGACAGACACACAAAGACGCAAACTCACACTCAGAGACCACGGCAGGGCCCAGCTCTCAGACACACCAACAGACGCCCCCACACAAACTCCACACTCAGGACAGACAAGGGATACACCCCAGAAGCCAGCCCTGCGCCATGAGCCATTTGGAGCTTCTTTTGAGGAAAAACACTCTGCTCCAACAAAGGCCTCTGACAGGGGCCATTTTTCCAGAGTGGCTGGATAAATTGCTTTTGTGCAAAAATAAACGCAAATGAACTGCATTAGCTGAGCGAGTGACACATTAGTTACAGATGCAGGGCCTGTCAGAACATTGAGGAAACAGCTTTTATTGGGGAAGGGCTGAGAGACTCATAAGTAACGGGTTGGCAATCTCGCATAAACATTTGTGCGTTCACATAAACACGGCCTGGAAGAGCCCTTCCCGCCTGTCCTCGGAGCAGGGGGGGGCGGGGAGGGGTCACAAGCCCCTTGTCTCCCATAGCGCCCAACTCCTTGGATTCCAGCTCTGTGCTCCGTGGGTGGAGGGAGAGATCCAAGTTCTAAATCTAAACATCTGCTGGAGAAAGAGGGTTGATGCCCAACCCCAATAGGCCAATGGGCCCATTTTCCTCCCACTGCAGAGAACTCACATCAACCAGACCCAGAGGGAGAGACTAGGGGAGGCCATTGCACTGGGGGCTGGGCTGTTAAATAAAGCCAAGTAAGGAATTTGAAAAGCGGTTGGAAATGCATCCTTGATACAACTCCAGTGGTTCTCATTGAAATAATCATCAGTGAAAGCAGTGTCACCCTCGGCACCAAGGAAAAGGGCCACAGATGAGGCAGCCTTGTCTGTGCAAGCTTCCTCCCACTGGCCCTCGAGGACGGGGAACCCTGGACTTTTCTCCTCAGAGACAAAGCCACTTCAGAGTCACACCTACCTATCCCACAGAGAAGGGCAAAGCAGGCCGAGTGAGCTGCCAAAGGCCTGTCCTCACTGCTCTTTCTCCTGTGCCACCTGCCAACCGGACACGCACCCTCACACACTCCCCTTCCCCAAGCAAAACTCACCCTCTAGAAAGGCTCTCATGGTTCAGCGCCTGTAGCTTAAACGGCTGAGGCGCCAGCCATAGACACCAGAGCTGGCAGGTTTGAATCCAGCCCAGGCCCGCCAAACAACAATGACAACTACAAACAAAAAATAACCGGGCTTTGTGGCGGGCGCCTGTAGTCCCAGCTATGTGAGAGGCTGAGGCAAGAGAATCGCTTAAGCCCAGGAGCTGGAGGTTGCTGTGAGCTGTGATGCCACAGCTCTCTACCCAGGGTGACTGCTTGAGGCTCTGTCTCAAAAAAAAAAAGAAAAAAAAGAAAGGGCTTTCAGGAATAGTGACCGACAGACATGTTTCATTCTTAGCTCCTCCCTCCTCCATCACAAATGCCCAAGGGAAAGGGACAGTGTGTGGAATGGCAGGATTTAAACCACAGCCAGCACTCAGTATTTGTGGTGAATTTCTGACTCATCCAAAGGTGGTGAGAGGGGGAGACCAGCTCTGTGCCCCACAGCTCAGCCCCGCCAACCAATTGGTCCTCCACTTCCCATCATGTAAATCCTAAATCCCTAGATGGGGCAGCTTTTTCTTTTATCCATATATTCCCTATTCTAGTCCTCACCTTGATATCCCTCACCATCCCTCACACACCTCAACATCCAGCCAAACTGAATCCCGAGCCTCATTTGCGTGTTCCAGGTTCATGCTCTCCCTTTGTCCATCACTCTTCTGAGAAGGCCTTTTCCTTCTGCAGATCCAATTCCAAACCATCTTTCCGGCCTCCATTCAAAAGCCACTTCCTCCAAGGCCCGAGCACCATGGCTCATGTCTGCAATCCTAGCATTCTGGGAGGCCCAGGCAGGTGGATGGTCTGAGCTCAGGAGTTCAAGACCACTCTTAGCAAGAGTGAGACTCCATGTCTAAAAACAGCCAGGCATTCTCACGGGCACCTTGTAATCTCAGCTGCTTGGGAGGTTGAGGCAAGAGGATCCAGGAGATTGAGGTTGCTATTGAGCTATGAGGCCAGGGCACTCTAGCCTGGAGCCACAGAGTGAGACCTTTTCCAAAAAAAGAAAAAAAAAAAAAAGAGCCACTTCTTCCAAGGAGACTCATCTCTCCCTCCTTCAAACTCTGGAAGAATTTGTCAGCACCTTGCTGATGACTTTCCCTCTTGTTCTTAAGTATTTCTCTATCTGTCCCATAGCCCTCTGGAGATTTTAAACTCTCAGATCTGTGCCAACTCAATCCTTTCAGGTTTCTCTTCCTTCCAAAGGGGTATCTGATGCCTGGGCAGTGGTAGAGATGTTGGGTCAATGGAGGAAGATGGTGACAGTGTCTGGGTTCCAGGCCATGAGAAGTGGGGGGGACGGGGAAGGGCGTGGCAGTGAGTTAAAAGGCGGGAGACAGAGGGAGTGATGGAAACTGGCCAACAAACCTTTCCCTGTGCCACCTCCCTTTTGGCTTCATTTTACAGTTGACCAACTCTGCTTTGGAAGAGAAATTAAGATGTTGGACAGGTACAGCCAGCCAAGCACCACAGTTCTACTGAATAAATCTCAGCTATCCAGGCCCTTTCTTCCCATGAACAAACGGAATGCTTTATGAGGAAATACGAAACACAGCACCAGATAGAAATATTGCAGCCTCTATGGCCAGGATGTCCCTCAGGAGAGAACACGATGTAGCCATAATTTATTGTATTCGATATTTTCACTTCCAATCTTATTTTTATAGACATTATTTCATAGGCTGCAGCTTAAACACAGATGGAAAAGATTCTGGCTTTGTAATAAGAGATGTTTATGGTAGGTCTGCCCATTGCTCTGTTTGTGAGTAAATGCACATTATCATGTCCTTAGGTGGGGCTGGGAGATGCCGTTAATATGTGTTTGGACTTTGATCCAACAATTCTGCCTTCATCTGTCCCCATGGCCCTCCAGATACTCCCAGGGGAGAAAGTGACAAACACCATAACAGGTGAGGAGGAGGGACAGGCATTCTTGGCTCTGGCTGGATCTGCCATTCCTTGGTCTTCAAAGAGCCTTGACCTGAACACTTGGGCCTAGACTCCAAAGGGCAGAATTAAAAGGGAAGGGACACCGTGGTGGTATATACAGTACATGATTCTGTGCTGGGTGAGTCACATTGTCGTTTGGGGGAACACAGGCAGGGGGTGGTTAGAAAACTAAGCTCATACCACCTCTGCTGTCCTGCGAGCCACTCTCCTTCCTCTACAATGCATCACAGGTGGCTTCACGTGAACAAACCTTAAAAGCACGATGGAATTATAGTGTTCAGAGTCTGATGTGACAGTGTTTGTGTGATTGATCCTATTTAGGTTGGGAAGAGAGAGGGCACATGAGGGGGAAGGAGAACGAGATGGAGGAGCATGGGGGGAAAGGAGGGAGAGGGAGAGGCCGAGGAGGGCGGAGGAAGCAGGCCTCAGATGGAAGCTGGGGTTGAGCCCCACAGGAGAGGCCCTGCCTGGCAGGGGTACCCTGGCCCACAGTGTGGCCCCCACACATCCCTAGACTCCAAGGGCACTGGGCAGAAGCCAGCCCCATCTCGCAGCCAGCAGGCCGGATGGGGTTTGGACAAGCAGCCTGCCCGGCCCCTCCTTCCTTTCTACCCAGGGCTGGTTTTCCGCAGACTCTAAGCAGCTGGGAGCGTATGTCAGGAAACACCAGGGACTTTAGGCTTAGGGGGAGTAGAGGAGGGAAGAACAGCTCCACTCAGCGGCGAGGGTCAGGGGAAGGGGGGACCCTGCAGGATCTGGGGTGAGCAATGTGTCCTGCCACCCTGACTCCTGGGGACTCACTGTGGAAGAGCTTCTGTGCGAAGAGAAACATCTAGGAGAGGCTGTCTATGGGGGCCTCCATTTCTGAGAACCATCAGCAGAGCATGAAGGGTCTGACCCTCCTGGTCACTTAGCACAAATAGTGTCTTTGGTTTTATTGTGCAGACACTTCTCTATTGCACCACTGCAGCCATGAGATTTAGGACAGCCATCCTTAGAGAATCCTTGAGTGTTCAAAAGACTCGAGGAAATGGTGAGCTGTGCCCAGAAGGCCCTCTGCCTTCGCTGGGCTCTGGTGGTGAGGTGCCACGCCTCACTGGGTGTGGGGCTGTGGAACCCGCTCCAGGCAGCTGACGGCTTTGGGAAGACTACCACCACCCCAGCTGCTTGAGAAATCCGGCCAGTGCCCAACACTGTAGACTAAGGAGCTGAATTTCAGAAAAGGTTGCAGCCAGGTGTGGAGGATGTGTATTGTCTGGTTGCCCCCCTTCCTTGAGGGAACTGCTGCCCCCGAGCACAGGGGGCCTACTGGGACCATCTGTCAGTCCCAAGCGTGAGCCCTGGCTCTTCTCCCTTGGACTTGCCAGTTGTAGGAGCCAATATATTCCCTTTTTGCTCAACCTGGTTTGAATTGGTCTTCTGTCACTTATAGCTGAAAATGTCCCAACTAATTTTCCAGGCTCCCAACTATTAAATATGCCCCAAACCAAAGAACTAAGCCAGAGAGAGATTACATCTTTCCAAGGGCCAGGATCACATAGTCCTCCGGAAAAGAAGCAAAAGAGAGCACAGGGTGACTGCAGCCAGCACCAGGGAAGTGGTGGTCCCTGTAGTTGGTTGGAAGTGGTTGGTGTAGGGAAATGAGGTCCCTGTTCTGTCTCACACTCGGGAGGGCACACCTGTCTCACACACGCGATGCCTGCACACCTGTGCGCGCACGCACACACACCATAGAAGAACACGTGGCCTCGGTATCCAGCCCTCAGCACTAGCACAGCGTGATCTCTAACCCTAAACTTCCACCAGTCAGGCCCCAGGGGAATGCTTCACATCTTTCATGCTATGTCCTTGAGTCAAAAAGAGACGGTGTCGAAGCGCTGTGAAAGTTTGTGGGTGATGCTGCTATTCACACCGGAGACAGACACTGCTGTGGCTCTGCAGTGCAGGGAGGATTGAATGGTGAGAGCACTAAGGTAAGAGGAAAAACATGAACTGAGCAAATCCTTCCCTCGCAGAGCGAGAAAGCAACTTAAGCAGGGCACCCCGACAGTGGCAAGCTGGCATCTTCTCGCTCCTCTCTCTGCTTCCAGAGGTGCTCACCAATTAGCACACTATTTGCTACAGTCACATATCCAGCTGAGGAGCCTTCCAGTGTAAATGATCCACTATTTTACATTTGCACACATGTAGATCAAGACATAACACGCACAGAGCGTGACACTGATTCTTTACATTGGCAACTAGACAGACGTGGAACAATGCTACGACTGTGCCTGATTTTACTCTTACCAAAAATGTTTCCTAAGAGCACATTAAATTTTCAATGCTTGAAATTGAGCTTTATTAAATATTTTCTCTAAAATTGTGTCTGTATTAGATAAAAGTTATCAGTTCTAGTTATATTTGCTCTCTAATTTTAATGGATGATTTTGAAGATTTTGAAGAAAAATCACTTTTAAAACTTACATGAGAGGGTGGCACCTGTAGCTCAAAGGACTAGGACGCTGGCCCCATATGCCAGAGGTGGCAGGTTCAAATCCAGCCCCAGCCAAAAACTGCAAAAAAAAAAAAAGAAAGAAAGAAAAAGAAAACGAATGTACATGAGAAGTAATTTTAACTTTGACCATTTACAATGTACTTTAATTTGCATTTTTTGTTAAAATAGATGCGATTTTTGCACTGTTGCAGTTACCTAATGCTGCATAACAAACCCCAAAATGTAATGGCTTAAAATAAATTATTTTCATTTCTCACAGTTCTATAGCTTGACTGGGCTTGATGATGGCCTTTGGGGGCAGGTTTTGCGTGGTTGCAGTTTAATGGCAGCAATGCTGGCTCAGTCGGACCGCATATCCAGACAGCGGCATCTTTACTCACGTGAGCCTCAGCTGGATGGCTGGAACAAGTGGAATCAGGCTGAATATACTGCTTTCTCCATGTGGCTAGCTTGGCTTCCTCATAGTAAGTCCCTCCTTCTTTTTAAAATTTTTTTTAATTTCTTGAGACAGTCTCACCTGTCGCCCAGGCTAGAGTGCCATGCCATCATAGTTTACAGCAACATCAAGCTCCTGGGTTCAACAAGCCTCTGCCTCAGCCTCCCAAGTAGCTGGGACTACAGGTGCCCGCCATAATGCACAGCTGATTTTTTTCTGGTTTTGGTAGAGACAGGGTCTTACTCTTGCTCAGGTTGGTCTTGAACTCTGGAGCTCAAGAGATCTTCCTACCTCAGCCTCCCAAGTCCTAGGATTACAGGTGGGAGCCACATTGCCCAGCCAGAATCGGACTTCTAAAGTGCTGGTTGGCTTACCCCAAGCGAGCATCACCCAGGTGGAAGCCAAAAGGTTTCCTATGCCCTGTCCTAAGGAGACATGTAGTATCACTGTCACTGCTTTCTGTCTCAGAGGCAGCCCAGACTTAAGGGAAGGGACTATACCGGTCATGAATACCAGGAGGGACAGTTCACTGGGGACTACCTTTGAAGACTAGCTACCTCAAGTTCTGTCCTCTGGGCTCCCAACGAATCACATACCTCCCACGTGCAAAATATACTCACCTTCCAAGGCCCTCAAGGTCTTAACCATTAAGTCATCAGGCTAAGTCTCCAAATTTAGGACCCCAACATCTAAATCTGGTTCAAATAGACCCCCTCAGCGTGGTCCCTTAGGGATGGTTCTTCTTGATCTGAAGATCTGTGAACAAGAGACCAGTAATCTTCCCCCACCCCTAACATTAAGGCAGGCACAGGATAACTATAACAGACACACCCATTCAAAAAAAGGAAAAATCAAACCAAGTACATGTCACCAAGCAAATATCACCAGTTTCTTCATTAGGTCCCAGTTCTATTCTCTGGAAGGGGTTATCCATGACTCTTGAGAAAGGTGCAGTGGCATCATCATAGCTCACTGTAGCCTCAAACTCCTGAGTTCAAGTCATCCTCCTGCCTCAGCCTCCAGAGTAGCTAGGACTATAGGCGTGCACCACCATGCCAGAGTAATTGTTCAATTTTTTATAGAGATGGTTTTCTCACTTTTGCTCAGGCTGGTCTTGAACTACTGGTCTCAACCAATCCTCCCACCTCAGCCTCCCAGAGTGTCACTTCCTTCAACCCACACTCTTAATTTCTTTTGCAAAAGAAATTACCAGTGTCTGTGGCCAAACACCTGCCTACTCTCAACCTGCTTCCTGCCCACAGATGAGTTTTTCACTTTGAACTATCTCTGTCCCTTTCAATCCAACTTGATACAGTTCTTTCTAAAATTTGTGGGGTTTTATATATCACATTATAGTCCACTCCATTAGACAAATGCCACATCCCCATTTAGTTCTGAAAAGTCCCGTCTCTACTTTAAGCCACCCGTGAGACTGCTGTGGGATTTATTTTTTATTATTAAATCATAGCTGTGTACATTAATGCAATCATGGGGTACATTGTGCTGGTTTTATATAACATTTGAAACATTTTCATCAAACTGGTTAACAGTTTACCACATTTTCTTAGTTATTGTGTTAACACATTTTTACTCTACACTCAGTAAATTTAACATGTACCCTTGTAAAATTCACTGTAGGTATGTTCCAGCTATGGGAATTTTTGAAGTCCTATGGCCTAGCAGAGAGGATCTGAGAAGTATACCCTTAAGAATCACAGGGCGGGCTCGGCGCCTGAGGCTCAACGGGCTAAGGTGCCAGCCATGTACACCTGAGCTGGCAGGTTCAAATGTAGCCTGGGCCCGTCAAACAACAATGACGGCTGCAACCAAAAAATGGCCAAGTGTTGTGGCGGGCGCCTATAGTTCCAGCTACTTGGGAGGCAGAGGCAGGAGACTTGCATGAGCCCAGGATTTGGAGGTTGCTGTGAGCTGTGATGCTACGGCACTCTATCCAGGGTGACAGCTTGAAGCTCTGTCTCAAAAAAAAAAAAGAATCACAGGGCGGATCCTGTGGCTCATCGAGTGGGGCGCCGGCCCCATGTACCGAGGGTGGTGGGTTCAAACCCGGCCTCGGCCAAACTGCAAAACAGAAAAATAGCTGGGTATTGTGGTGGGCGCCTGTAGTCCCAGCTACTCGGGAGGCTGAGGCAAGAGAATCACCTAAGCCCAGGAGTTGGAGGTTGCTGTGAGCTGTGTGATGCCACGGCACTCTACTGAGGGCAATAAAGTGAGATTCTGTCTCTACAAGAAAAAAAAAAAAGAATTACAAAAGCTGGGTGGTGCCCTTAGTTCAATGGGTAGTGCGTCAGCCACTACTGGGTACGAACCCAGCCCGGGCCAGCTAAACAACAATGACAATGGCAACAAAAAATAGCCAGGTGATGTGGCAGGCGCCTATAGTTCCAGTTATTTGGGAGGTTGAGGCAAGAAAATCGCTTAAGCCCAAGAGTTGGAGGTTGCTGTGAGTTCCATGATACTCTAGCCCACAAGTTGGAGGTTGCTGTGATGCCATGATACTCTACCCAGGGTGACAGCTTGAGACTCTGTCTCAAAAAAAAAAAAAAAAGAGTCACCGAAGCCATGTTGTCTATCTAAATGGTCTACAAAGCATTCCCCTAAATTTTTCTAAGGTCTTGGCAAAGGGTCTGAAAGCTACACCCTTGACTTCCTCTTTGCCTGCAACCCTAATTTACTTGAAAGCACCCTAGATTTTGTTTGCCCTGTACCCATTCTTGTTTTAAGAGCTCTTTGCTGGCTGGAATAATAGTTCTGGGTTTCTCATATTTCCTAAATTCTGCTCAAAACCTTTCTTTAGTTCATTTCTATCTTCCCTTTACCAGAGTTAGAAGAAGAAGGTAATTAGTACTTCCAATGCGCTGCCTAGAAGTGGCCCAGCCAGATTCCTAAGTTCATTAGCTGTCTTTCTACTCCCCACATGGCCGCAGTGACCGCCTCACTCAGTTCTGCCAGTGGCCATCTCAGGCCTCCTTTTTTCCAGCATCCACTAAGTTTCTTCACTCTGTTTCCAGACTTCAGTAGCATTCTCCTCAAGGTTCTTCGGCTTCTGCTCTCCTCCTGTCCCAAAGCAAATGCCACAGGTTTTAGTTTTTGTCACAAGAACACACACCACCTCCAGTACGGTGCTACTGGCCTTCCAAAGAAGGCTCCAGTGCACAAGGCCTCCTGGCATCTCCTCCTTGTGCGGTCTGCTCACAGTGAATCCCGACTGACCTGTGACTCAGGCTAACAAATGGAACACGGGTGAAGTGCATTGCACAAGTTGTGGCTGTACCCATTAAGAGGACAAGCAGCTTCCTCTTCCTCCCTTTTAAAATACTCACTTTTGGGAGTCCTGAGCACCGTGTTTAAGTCCAGCCACCCTACTAGAAAAACCAGCTACTCTACTGGAGACAGAGGTCCAGAGATTACAAAGAAAAAAAGGACCAGCTGTGCTAGCATCTCACTTGAGCCCCCTGGTGACTCCAGTCCCTTTCACCACCTAATCACAGCCACAAGAGAATTCCCAAGCAAGAACAGCAGAAGAGACACTCAGCTGAGCCCAGTGAACCCAGAACCACAAGGAGTTGAGGCAGCGTGTTATGCAGCAATAGTTAACTGAAACAACACTGGATGCAATTTAATTTTATTTGTAGCCCTTGAGATATATACTATTACCAAAACACAAATTTCAAGTTCTCTGCTATAAAAACATAAGTATTAGTTTTCCAAAAATTAAGTCAAGAAAATAAATTTTAGAGAATACATATATACCAATGTATGAATTATAAACATCTTTATTCTATTACTCATCCAAACATCACTGGCCCATTAACAGAACCCTTGATGTGCTTAGTAATAATTAAATTCAGTTGTCTTCAATATTTTGCAGACTTCTAGTTGTATAAAAATTATAGTTTTGTATGTACCGATATTTTTAATTTTATCATGAAGGTAAACATCACATTTGAAGGATAGACATATTTTAAGTTTGTCAGTTTCATTTATAACTTTTAATTATTTAGACGGATGGTCTGTAAGCTTTCATTTCTACTCTTCTCCGGGAGTGGCTATCATTACAGCTAATAAAATAAGTGTCTGATAAAAATAGGAGCTAGAAGGACCATGACAGCCAGAACAAAAGGGCACTTAACAGGGCCAGAAGGAACACCTGTGCATCCCCCCAGAGAAGACCAGAGAGGAGCCTAGGTGTGCAGTGGGAGGCGGAGAAACCCACTTGTCACCTCAGAGCCACTCACTGGGCCACTGGGCAGTCCTCTCACATTCTGAGACTATGACTCTCCCTGCTCTTCCCCACCCAGGCCTCAGATCAAAGCCCCCATCCAGCCCAGTGACCACTCAGCCAGGGGCCACAGTAGGACATCAGGCTTGGCTCAGGCTCTTTGCTCCCCTCTTTGTCCACAGACCTGTCTCTCTGTCCCTAGGAAGCCTAGTTGGGCCCAGCCTCTATCCAGAGGACACCCAGCCCTGGGATGAAGGTAAGGAATGAGAGGTAAAATTGGGAAAGTGCAAACAAGACCAGTCACTCACAGGCAGTATCCGGCACTCACAGATAAGGACACAAGGGCATGGGGAAGAGGACAGGGACCCTGAGAGCCTCAAGGAGCCCAAAACTTGGCTTAGCCACCAAAGGCAAAGACAAGACTGGCCTCTTCCCTACAGCCTCCAAAAGAGAGGGGGGTTGTTACTACTACAGTGGCTTCAGGATCAGAGCTTGTTTCTTACCAAGAGAAAACACCATCACAGGGCGGCGCCTGTGGCTCAGTGAGTAGGGCACCGGCCCCAAATACCAAGGGCGGCAGGTTCAAACCCGGCCCCGGCCAAAGTGCAACAACAAAAAAATAAAAATAGCCAGGCATTGTAGTGGGTGCCTGTTGTCCCAGCTACTTGGGAGGCTGAGGCAAAAGAATCACCTAAGCCCAGGAGTTGGAGGTTGCCGTGAGCTGTGTGACACCACAGCACTCTACTGAGGGCGATAAAGTGAGACTCCATCTCTATAAAAAAAAAAAACACCATCACCCTAGCCCAAGTCATCTGAAGGCTGGAAGTTTCCACAAGGTTCAGAGCCTCTGGCTCAGCTCGATTGTGCAGGGATTCTGCACCAGTCTGTGACTGTGAAAATGCAGGTAAGAGGTTTCTGCACACCTGTGTGAAAGTCCGTGACTGAGCCCATGCGCAAGAGGATGGGTGTCCGTGAACGAGATGGCGGGCGGCCTAGCCAGGGAGTTATGTGTGCAGGCTTTCAGGCCAGACTGCCTGGCTCTGAACCCAGAGTTTACCAATTACTAGCTCTGTGATCTTGAGTTGACTTCTCTGTGACCCAATTCTTTCTTCTCACAATACCTACCTGTGGAGGACTGGACACCATGCTTGCAAAGGACAGTTACTGATTCTTATCGCATTAAAAGGAAATGCTGAGAATAGGACAGTCTCCTGGCAAACCTAGAGACATTTCCAGACTTGGTGGCCATCACTCAAGTAACTCAGTGTTCCGGAAGGAGATAAGGTCGGTCACTCACTAGTAAGCATGTGTTAAACATTGATGCTTAGTAGTCCTTCATGAGGGTTGTGGGGAAAGAACACGTGAGGAGAGCACGTGGCAATCCTTGAGCATGTGGTCCTCATCTGCACCTGTTTATGTCAATTACCTTAACTCGCCACACCTGTTGAATATAACCTTAATAAATAGCCGTTGCGGAGGGGGCTTGGGGCTACCCTGCAACTAAGGTTAGCCCGCCTCCCGCAAGCTTGTACTTCAAATCCATGTCACGCCTGGTTCCTTCCTGTGGTGACTGAGACACCTATCTCAGGAAGTTGTTATAAAGATCACATTATTTAATCCTTTTTATTGTGTTAAAATAGTGCCTATAGTGTAGTAAATTTCCAATCAGCATTAGTTATAATTTTAACTAACAAGTATAGATTCAAGTGCATCTCTGTAATGGTATAGGGCTGTCTTGATGTCTTTGTGAGGGTGTCAGTGTCTCTGTGTGTCCAGTGGTAACATCTGGAATTTACTGTGCACCTACTGTGTCAGGCAAGACTGTAAATGTTCTATAGGGATTCACATAAAAACACACACAGATGCGGTAGCTGAGTACATGTCCACCCACATGTGGCAGAGGTACCTGTGAGTGTGGCCTTCTGTCTCAGACCTGCCCAGTGAGACCCCCTTGCTGAGTGAATTGAATTAGAGACCAGGACTCGTGCCATAGGCTACCTGCTGCTCAATACTGAGGGAAGGCAGATCACAGACACACACACACACACACACCATACCCCAGGCTCCCTGTACGCCTGAATCACCCTGAATCATCTTTCCTACAACTGGAAAGGGCAAACCAGCAGCCCACCAATCACAGCTTTCCTTTCAAGCCTTCCAAGAAAGACCTGGTCTTGCTTGGACCCAGGCTAAGTCCTTGTGTCCAAGAACTTTGGGGAGTCCTTGTGCTCAGGAAGGAGTCCTGCTGAGTCAAGCCATGTTTTTACCATGCCTCATTTTCTTTTGCTGAGTGGCATTGACTTCTGACTCACTGTGTATCCTCCTTGGGAAGACAGAGTCTCACCCCAGCAAGGTAACGATTCCCCTGTGGATAAAGACCCCGTCTTTTACCTGTTTCCTTTGGTTGTATTATCTATCCAATGCTGTTAACAGGCGTGGCAAGCATAAAAGGGTGATAACTGAAAATTTATGAATCTGCTTTTCACTTTTGTCTTGATGAGTACATAACCTTCTTCTTTGGTCTGAGGCATTCATCCTGCTTAAAGAGAGAATAGCCTTAAGGTTTATATACGCAGTACGCACAGAAGAAAAAATGTGGGGATGTTTGGAATCTGACATGCAAAATAGGAATATGCTGCAGGTCAAAATTCTTCTTACCTGACTTCTGACCTGGCTATTCTCTTGGGAGCATGTTTTCTGGATTCTTGTGTCTCTGTCTCTCCTTAGTCAGACAGCAAAGTTTTACATAATGGATGCCCAGGCCAGGAGGGGAGTTTCTGTCCTCTCTTTCCTGGCCAGGGTATGGGGCAGGGGGAGGCCTGGGAGGAAAGCAACAAAGAAAGTCAAGCAATCCTATTGGTCCTAGACGCCTACTGGAACCCTGAGAAGAAGAGGTGTTCCAGGCTGCTTCAAACAAATCCAGCCTCTGCACCAGCACCAGGGCCCCCAGGTAAGGCAGCCTTCCCAGGCCAACTTCCATTCCTACAGGGCCTGGCTGCCAAGCTGCAACCAGCAGGACTTCTAGGAGACACTATGGGAGAGGAGGGACCCAGGCACCGTGGAACTGATCTGCTAGGGATGCCATAGGAGCTCTAGCCAGACCAGGCAGAACTCCACCATGAGTTACATAATCTCAGCTTGGAGATTGATCAGTGACTGGGGAAGACAAGGGATCTTGCTGGTAAACCAGAGGACACCACACCCCAGATCTCAGCTCCTTCCTCTTGAGAAATGTCGCCCCGAGCTGCTCTTGTCTGTCCACACCCCAACCCCATCCCAGCGGGAGAAGCTGGGGAATGCAATCTGAGAACTGAGCGCTTTTTTTATCCAAGAGAAATTGAGATCACTTAACAAGACAGGCTAAACTGTCTGGTCCCATGACGCTTAAATCAAGTTGAACATTTCATTGTTTTTCTCACCTAATCATCAGGCCAGGATTGAGAGAAAGGCCAGATTAATTATAGACTAATAAATAAGGAAATTACTTTTTTTCTGCACAGGTAAATCACAAATTAAGTTTTCAGCCCTGTTGCACACACAAAAATAGAGACACCGCCACTTCCCCACTGAAATACCAGCTGACTTTTCCAACTAAAGGCAATGATCCCAACAGAGACAGAATCCTGGCCCTCTGCTCCTCCAGGTGGTGTGGAACCAGGTCTCCCTTCCGCCTCCAGGTGCAAATAGTGGGTCCCCTCTCCTGCTGGCTTATCTAGGCTTTTTGGAGGGGAGGAACAAAGTCTTGATTCTCTTTCCAGGCCCTCCCTCACCAGGGCATTTCAGATTCTCTCCTCCCCACCTGCTTCCTGCCTAGGGAAGTGTGGATATAGGGTGTGACCTGAGTGTAGCGCTGGCCCCTGGGCCGAGGTACTTCACATTGTGATTGTCCAGGAAAAGGACCTGGGTCTGGAGCCTCCCAGGTGCAGAGGTCGACACTGCCACCTGCTGGACCACGGGGAGACACAGCCCTGGTGGGACAGCTTTCTGTTAGCCTTGAGAAACACCCGGGATACCTTGTACCTGAATGATTCCCCTTCCTGTTCCCAAGGCGGTTTCTCACCTATTCCATCCGGCATGCTGGCTGGAGCAGGAGCATCCTCCCGTCTTATGGAGGAGGAAACCGATACCCGAGAAAGAGCAGAATGCTGCTGGAGGGCGCATGATCGGGACGGCCTAAAGGCAGTGCTCAGTCTCCTGCCTCCCGGCCGAGAGCTGTGTCCCTCCTCAGAGCATGTATGGCAAACAAGGGGCCCCCTAGGAAAAAGATTTATGGGACCATCCCGACATGCAGGCAAGGTGGCAGGGTACACGTCCTTCTACTGGGACTGCAGCAGCAGGTGGCAATGACAGTCCTATGCTGGCTGGGAGCTTGATATGTGTGCATAGTGACTCTATTTCCCAAAGATTCATACCTGCTACAAGCACGCTCAGCCTGAACAAGAGCAATACCCTGCCTCTACTAAAAATAGAAAAACTAGCCGGGCGTGGAGGCTCACATCTGGAGTCCCAGCTACTCAGGAGGCTGAGGCAGGAGGATCACCGGAGCCCAGAAGTTTGCTGATGGATGCCTGCCCTGATTAACTGCGCTCCTCAGCACCATAGAGGCCCTGCCCCACCCAGGTCCACCTCGTTCCCTGTCAGAGTTCTTAGTCTGTGGCCTCCCCAGGTCCCAGGCTCCAGGGTCTGGACTCTTATGGCTTGGTGCACAGGACTCCCTGCTTTACAGGCTGTCAATCACCTAAATGCCACAAACTTACTTCCAAGACCTGTGACACCTTCACCTTGGTCCAACTGAACAGAGCATCCAGACTGTGACCAGAGTCTTCGCACCCTCGTCCTGGGTCCCCAGGCCCTCTTCTCAAGCAGGAAGGGTCAGCTGCCCGTGCCCTCTTGGCTGCCGTGGATACCTGCCATGTGCTGAGGAATGACAGGCAGTTCAGAGCCAGGCAGGAGTCTGGGGGGCCAACCGTCCTGCAAAGACACCATCCTCAGATGGCCACATCAGCCCCCAGCTCCATCTCTTAATCACATCACTAATGAAAACATCTCTGAGGTAGATAAGAGACCAAACCAATCTCAGGATGGGCAGTGACTTTCCAAGCTGAGAAGAGTTCACACTGGGAAAACCCTGGCTGAATAAAAAGTTCATGACATTTCTATATATGAAAAATGGACCAACACTGAAGGCAAGCAGGTCTCGAACAGTATTTGCAACACCCAGGGTAATCCTCTTAGCATATTTTTCCATGAATTGTCTGTTAATGTCTTCTCTGCTTTTCTGTTGGGAGCATTAGATTGTCTGTTTGTTCATATGTTAAACAGAAAAAGCCTACTTATTTTGAATCCTTTGGGTTTTTTTGTTTGTTTGTTTGTAGAGACAGAGTCTCACTTTTTCACCCTTGGTAGAGTGCCATGGGCGTCACACAGCTCACAGCAACCTCCAACTCCTGGGCCTAGGTGATTCTCTTGCCTCAGACTCCCGAGTAGCTGGGACTAAAGGCACCCGCCACAATGCCCGACTATTTATCTGTTCTGCAGTTCAGCCGAGGCTGGATTTGAACCCACCATCTTGGTGTTTAGGGCCGGGGTGCCCTACTCCATGAGCCACAGGCACCGCCCTCCTTTGGTTTTTTTTTTAACATGTGAATGTATTGCCTATGAAACAAAAAAGAAAAAAAATACATTTTAAATATAAATCAAATACAATACTTCAATTGATTTAATTGAACAGTTGATGAATGAAAATTTAATACTAAAAAATAAATTCCAAAGGGGAATTTCTGCTACAGCTCTCAGATACGAGGAAAGGAGACTTGTGAAGGTGACTGGGCAGAGCCGCAGCAGCCCCGTCCCCAGCTTCCCACTCATGGTCTCACTTCAAGCACCTCTCTCCTAAATCCTCCAAACTGCCTTCACTCAGTCTTCCTCCTCACAGGCTGCTCTCAGAGTCTTTGATAAGGGACCGAGGGTGCCTTGTGGAGCTGCCGGCTCCAGGAATCATTAAGGAACAGAGACAAGGCTGTTGTCTCTGCATTCAAATACCATTTTATGGTCTGACTTCAACACTGCCTGCCATGTCTGCTGTTAAGCAGCTGGACACACAAGTTACTTACCATGAGGTGCTGATGGGGGCCGTAAGGAAAACGTAGAACAGGTTTACTGATGGTTGCTTTTGTTGGTGGTGTTTTGTGTTTGTTTTTGTTTGTTTGTTTTTTGAGACAGGCTCTTGATTGTTGCCCAGGCTGGAGTCCGGTGGCATCATCATAGCTTGCTGCAACCTCAAACTCCTGGGTTCAAGTGATCCTCCTGCCGCAGCCTCCCAAGTAGGTGGGACTCTAGGTCCTAGTTCCACGCGTGGCTAATTTGTCCATTTTTAGTAGAGACAGGGTCTCACTTTTGCTCAGGCTGTTCTTGAACTCCTGACCACAAGCAATCCTCCCACATTGGCCTCTCAGAGTACTAGGACTACAGGCATGAGTCACCACCACTTGTGGCCTGTTGTGGCTGTTTGATGAGATTCTAGAAGGCCTGAGTCCTGGCCGAGGACCACCTCTGAGTCCTTATCTACAAAACAGGTAGAAAGAGAGCCGGCTCCTGAGGGCCTGTATCCTTGGAGTCATTTCTCCAGACGGCAGGTGCAGGCAGAGTGCTCAAGGATGGAGATGCCCTGTAGTCACCAGGTGGGCAGATGACCAGGGCCATTTCCTACTGCTGGGCAGCCAGCACTCCTGACTCTCCTCTTTGCTCCTGGCTCTTCCAGCCTTCATTTGGCCAAAGCAGTCTGCAGGACAGAAAGTATCTCTCCTCTGCCCCAGCCCCTCCCACCCACATGCACCAGGGAAGAGCAGCTCACTACTTTTCCTGGTGTGTTTTGCACACACTGGGTGGTGGCACACATCAGTCATGGGGTTAAAGTTGATTACTCCCAGAGTGGCAGTCTCTGACCCTCCTCCGTTCATGGTCACCCTATCTGACTGGATTGTACTGACCCAGGCCTCCTCCTTTCCAGATCTCTCCCCTCTCTTCTTGTCCTAATAGAGTCCAGGAAAGGCAGAAAGCTACAGCCAGGTGGTTGCCTTGCAGGCTGTGGCGACAGCGCCATGCTCAGGCGCTAAGGGCCTTCTGAGGCAGAGTCACAGCGCCACCGTGTGGTAGAAAGCTGTCCGCACCTCCAGACAGCAGCTCCCAGCTGCCCCAAAGAAACGTGAACTAGCTGACTGTCTAGTTGCTGGGGTCCTCCCTAGATCCCAAGAGAACCCCATCCTTGTGGGCTGAGGGACAACTGCCCATCTGAGGTCCCAGCCACATTTCTAACCTCCTACAGCACCACACCTAGCCAGGGCCAGGGCTTCTGAGTCAGGTGAACTTTGTTGTCTCCTCTGTTTCATAGAAATCTGAGCTTAGACAATTACGTCACCCTATTGAGCCTCAGTGTCCCATCTCTAAAATGGGAGTAATAAAAAGGCTGCTGAGGAATAAATGAGGTAATAAAGAGCGCGGAGCAGCGGCTGGCTCACCGCAGGTGTTCAGGAAGCAGTGCTTTCCTTTCCTTTCTGTCTGGGTTTGGAGCCTGGGAACCTCTCCTGGCTCAAAAGTAGGAGAAGAGAAACCAAAGCCCAGGATGAGAAACTGTTCTACCTCAGCTCCTGCAAGAAGCCGTTCCTAGCCACCTCATCAGCTATGATTTGCCTCTCTGACCCCCTCCAATTTAGGGTAAACAACCTGATTTGCTAGCGACTAAGGATTTTTCTGGACGGTGAGAATTTCAGGGTTAGAACTGGGGTGTTTCAGGCAGCCCTGCATGAGGTGGTCATCCACTCCTTATACCGCTTCACAGTCTAGCTCTAGGACTTCATAAGGTTGGTTAACAGACTCTCCGGGGCTGTGACCCGGGAATCTGCATTGTAATAAGCTCCACAGGTGATTCTTACAAACACCCATGTCTGTGAGCCACAGCTCCGACACTCAGACCGTCGTTTCCCACATGCAACTTGTGTGAGCATTACTCAGTTGGGCTGTAGGCCGGGAGGTGAGGCACGGCGCATGCGCAGTGATGAGACAAAGCCCTCGCTCAGCACCCGGCTCCGCACCTGAACCTGCAAAGCAGACCTGAAGCAACCAGGCCGTGTTCTCATCTCAGCCCACGTGCTGCTTCTCTACTTTCTTCCATTCATTCTTTCTTCCTGCTCATTCAGTATGAGAACCAGGACAGACCAGGAACAAGGACCAGAGACAAGAACTGCCGGAGCATAGTGAGCCGGGACAGAGAGAGAGGAGCTGAGGCTGGTGAGGTGGGCAGCGGCCTGTGCAAACCCGTGGGGCCTTCTGGACAACTGTAGCCCTTCACATTTTATTCCTCAAGTATTTGATGGTGGAGAGCCATTGATGATACTAAGCAAGGAAATGACCGGATCCGATTTGCGTTATTAAAGGTTCTTTTGGCATTCTGAGTCGTGAAGGAAGTGGAGAGGGACAAGAAGTGGAAGCCAGTGAAGAGGCTACTGCAATAGTTCAAGCAGGTCATGACGGCGCCTGCAGCTGGGGATTCAGGACACACAATGGAAGAAAACTCAGGACTTGCCTATGGATTAGATGCAGGTGGGAGTGGCAGGGCGCAATGAAAGCTGTCTCCTAAGCATTTTAGTTAGAATCCAGGTGAATGGATGAAAGGACCATTTTGTGGTCCAAAAGAGGAGGAGCAAGTTTGGGAGGGGACAAAAGCAAGAGGTGAATTTTGGACGTGTTGAGTTTGCACTACCTGCAAACAAAGGTGGCAGTGTGCCAAAGGAGGGGCCGGGTTTTACACAAAAACATCAAGAAGGCCACATTAACTTTTCCCCAGGACAATTTATTTACTGTAGGTAGATTACAGTAATTTTTAGTTTAGCCAGAAAAGATGCTGTCTTTTCCTCCTGAAAGGAATTCTTGTTAAGAAATTTTAAAAATTGAACTGGACTGGGAGTGGCTGGGGCAAATTCTCATGGCTCCAGCTTGTGTCATCACCCCTCAAGAGCCCCAGGCTTGACTTATAGTAGAGCGCCAGAAGATAAAATTTCTTTTGAACACTGGAACAACCTTTTCTGTGCTTCTCTTTAACCCTAGTCTTTTATCTCCCAAATCCATAACTATACAGACGGTGGTCTGGACAACCAGTTACCAAATTTTTCTCCCAGCCTCTAAGCTGCAATTGGGATGACTTGCTGTTCTCTCATGCCTCCCTAATCATCCCTGAAAGTCCTGCTCCCCGTTTGGGGAGGAACATACTAACTAAAACAGGAAGTTTTCCCTCCTGGAGATCTAGTCATGATCTAAACTCTTCCCTCTAATTCACCTTCCCCGACCCCAACTTGGGAAGTCCCCTTTCCTGTTATCTTGTTTTCTTCTATTGTTAAAGTTATAGGAGTCAATTCCTGCATACATCATTCACGAGTAAAGTCCTGGAACCCTCCATCTTCTATGGAGGAAGGCAATGAAGACAGCCAACCACAGACCACCTACACTTGTGAGCCAAAAGAAAGTTTGAAGTTATTATTTAGGAAATAGCAAACATTTCCTAATAGAAATAGTGATGCAAATATTTCCTAATAGAAATAGTGAATAAGTGCTTCTGACCTGATGCTGTTCTACCTTTGCCTATTAGTGATTACACTAATCAGATTTCTGTTTTCCAGAAATGTCATCAAGCCACACGCAATAGAGATGATTCCAGTCCATGAACCCCTGTATCACTCTCCCTTTGGAGAAACCCTTACTGCCCCCTTCTATCATCGCCCAATTCAGCAGGAAGCAGTTAGATCGAGTCTTCACCCCTTTTCCCTAATAGCAGGTAGAGTTTCTACTCAGAGTGGGAGAATTGATGCAGGACATTTGGCAACCTAGCCAGCTCAGCCGAGCTGGCAGACCTGCCGCCTCCTCCTTGGTGGTGTCAGTGCTGTGGCAGCCAGCTGAAGAGCCAGCGAGCTGGATGACAGGCAAGGAGAGGGATCTCCAACCCCCACCAGAGGCTCCAATAGCCAAAATGTCTGGACAACTGCTGAGGAGACACCTGTGCCTTAGTTTTTCCTTCACTTTACACTTAGGACTCAATGTGGAACCCCCATTTCCTATGCCTAGGTAAATTTCTTGTGAATTTCCTAGGCCTCAATTCCATGAATGGACTCTATCCCTTCATTGATACGTTCATTCACCTTGCCCCCGGCGGAAGGGACTGTATTCATTCATTTCCTGGCCAAGGAACCCATACACCTATATATACCCTGAGACTAAAGGCTTAAAGGAGGAGATGGGGAAAGACCGGGAGAGAAACGGAGAGAGCTTCTCTCTCCCCACTTGAATTCTCTCCCTCTACCAGGAACTTTAGTGTTATCTGTATTCTTTTCTGTAAATAAATTTTGTCTTACCACTCGCGGGGGGTGGGGAGTAATGTAATTAATAATAATAAAATACATGTTTTCAGAATACCAAAAAAAAAAAAAAAAAAAAAGGATGGAGTATGAATGTTTTACCACAACAAATAAGTAAGCAAGGAGATGGTTATGTTAATCTGTTAGATGTAACCATTCCATATTGTATATCAAATGAGCACATTGTGCCTCATAAATGCATTAATGTACACAGTTATGATTTAATGAAGAATTTTTAAAAATGAAAAACAAACAAAAAAAGAATAAAGTATCTTGAAATAAAAAAAAAAGAAAGAGAGAGAGAAAAAAAAAAAGATTAACACTTGAATCTGTATACTTAATAAAACAGATTGCCCTTAAGGTGGGCGGGCCTCATTCAATCAACTGAAGACCTGAACACAACAAAAAGGCTTAAGTTTAAATCTTTAATCCAGTGAGAGTCTATCTTAGTTAAAGGTGAAGGTTTGGGTCCAGTTTTAGTCTTCTACAGGTCACCAGCCAGTTCACCCAGCACCATTTGTTAAATGGGGAATCTTTTTCCCACTGACTGTTTTTAATTGACTTCTCAAAGATCAAAGAACGGTAAGTAGCTGGATTCATCTCTTGGTTCTCTATTCTGTTCCAAACATCTACCTCTCTGTTTTTGTGCCAGTACCATGCCGTTTTGATCACTATCGATTTATAGTACAGTCTGAAGTCTGGAAATGTAACTCCTCCTGCTTTGTTTTTATTTCTGAGTAATGTCTTGGCTATTGAAGGTTTTTTCTGATTCCATATAAAATGAAGTTTTTTTTTTTTTGAGATCTTTAAAATATGACAATGGAACATTAATAGAGATTCCATTAAAATTGTATATTGCTTTGGGTAGTATGGACATTTTAACAATGTTGATTCTTCCCAACCATGAGCATGGTATGTTTTTCCACTTGTTAATATCTTCAGCTATTTCTTTTCTTCTTTTTTTTTTTTTGTAGAGACAGAGTCTCACTCTATCACCCTTGTTAGAGTGCCGTGGCGTCACACAGCTCACAGCAACCTCCAACTCCTGGGCTTAGGCGATTCTCTTGCCTCAGCCTCCCCAGTAGCTGGGACTACAGACGCCCACCACAACGCCTGGCAATTTTTTTATTTTTATGCAGTTTGGCTGGGCTGGGTTTGAACCGCCACCCTCAGCATATGGGGCCAGCACCCTACTCGCTGAGCCACAGGTGCCACCCATCTTCAGCTATTTCTTTCCTTAGAGTTTCATAGTTCTCTTTGTAGAGATCTTTCACATCCTATGTCAGGTAAACTCCCAAATATTTTGTCTTCTTTGGCACTACTGTAAATGGAATAGAGTCCTTGACTGTTTTTTCAGCTTGGCTATTGTTGGTATATATAAAGGCTACAGATTTATGGGTGTTGATTTTGTAACCTGTTATACCTGCTGGAAAACTCTTGAAGGAATCGGTCTGGGCAAATATTTTATGAGGAGGACCCCCTGGACAATTGAAGCAGCATCAAAAATACACTACTGGGATCTGTTCAAACTAAAAAGTTCCTGCACAGCCAAGAACACAGTTAGTAAAGCAAGCAAATCCCAAAACCAGAGATGCTGGCATGGATGTGGAGAAATGGGGAATGCAAACTAATACAGTCCTTTTGGAGAATACTTAGAAATCTAAAAATAGAACTGCCATTTGATCCTATAATTCCTCTACTAGATGGAAGACCAAAAATCACATCATAGCAAAGATATTTGTATCAGAATGTCTATTGCAGCCCAATTCATAATTGCTAATTCATGGAAAAAGCCCAAGTGCCTATCAACCCATGAATGGATTAATAAATTGTGGTATATGTACACCATGGAATATTATGCAGCTTGAAAGAAAGATGGAGAGATGAGCTCCATGTAAGCATGAAAATGAAAATGCTTACATGTAAGGAGCTAGAAAATATTCTTCTTAGCAAAGTATCCCAAGAATAGAAGAAAAAGTATCCGATGTACTCATCCCTACTATGAAAGCTATAACCCAATTACAGCACAAGAACAAGGGGAAAGGGGCAAGGGAGGGGAGGGGAGGAGGCAGGATGGGTGGAGGGAGAGTAATTGGTGGGTCCACACTTACGGTGCATCTTAGAAGGTACAGGTGAAACTTACTAAATGTAGAATATAAATGCACACAATAATGAAGAAAATGCCATGAAAGCTATGTCAACCAGTTCGATGAAAATATTTCAAACTGTACATAAAAGCAGCACATTGTACTCCATGATTGCATTATGTACACACCATGATTTAATTAAAAAAAAAAAAAAAGGCTGAGTAGTAGGGAACTATTCTTGTCTGCTAGACCTTGGGCCAAGTATTTTCTGCCTTCCAGTAAGGACTGAATCATCCAGTTTCCTTGGCTCTCAACCCTCTAGCTTTCAGACTAGAATTTACACCATTAGCTCTCCTGGTTCTCAGGCCTTTAAACTCGGACTGAAGCTATACATTGGCTTCCTGGGATCTCCAACTTGTGGACTGCAGATCTGGGTCTTCTTAGCCTTCATAATCATTTGAGCTAATTCCTTATAATAAAATTATATATTATACAATAGAATTTTGGTAAGTTGACTACACAAGGGACTGTAACAAACTGGTCAACACAAAGAGGTAGCCAACGTAAGGAACCAGGCCTTCTGTACTGATATGTACACATGGTGCACTCTATGAAAAGTAGGCCAACTTAGGGAGGTGGTCACTATAAGGAGGTCATCAACTACAGAGATTCTGCTGTATATACACATATATCCTATTGGTTCTGTTTCTCCAGAGCAGGTTGACTAATACAAGAACCAAATTCCAAATTCCATAGCATGGACAAAATGTCCTACATGGCCTGGCTCCTACCTACCCCTCCAGCTACATCTCAGCCCACAACACCACCTCCTCCACTCCAGCCTTACTGGCTTCCTTCCATTTTCTCACACATGGTTATGTCCCCTCTTTTGTGGGGTTTTCAAACACTCACTTATTTATTCATTGATAAACTGAACTAATTATTGAGTTCCTATTAGCACTGAGGTGGCACTGAGAATATAATTTGAACACAGTGATGTAGCAAAGTGCACAATTTCATGGAGAATATATTCTAGCCATGGGAAACAGAAATAGCATACAAATAAATAGGCTAATTTCAAAGAGTGATATGTGTTCCAAAGGAAACAAAATAGAGTGATACAACAATTTGATGATCACTCTGTAGGTGCTTTTTAAGCACAATTCTCTGTGATAGAATTGCAGCCAGCCACATGAAGACCTGAAGAAGGAGCATTCTGGGCAGAGAGGGTAACAGACATAGAATGGACTCTGAGCTAACCTTGATATACATACATACACATGCCAGGAACAGAAAGAACAATAGTCTGACTATTGCACAGTTGGGCAGCAAGAGTAGGTTGATGGGTAGGCAAGAATAAGATCCAGCCTTCATAGCTTAAGAAAGGATTTAATTTTTTTATCTTAAGCACTCCAAGAGGCTTTGGAGGGCTGATATGATCTGATTTACATGTTTCATGTTGCACTGCATGTGTAATAGTTTTCTAGTAGGAGATAGCAAAGGGAACAAAGTATGACTGAATGATGATAGCTTGGATTATGGGATGTGGAAGAAATGAAGATGGAATGATTCCGAACCTGTTTTGGAGGTGGAACATGGGAATTGCCAGCGTGGTTGGGGAAAATGACCTCTAGGTTTTTTACTTGAACAATCAGCTGGAGGATACTGTCACTTTCTGAAATAAGGAATTCTAGGTATTGATGGGAATGGGGGGGGTGCAATTTGCCTATACTGTTCCTCTCTCTGGTCTGTTTTTCACACCCTCTTCACCTCGTTAATTCCTTCCTATTCTTTGGATCTCAGCTCAAAATGCCACTTTCTCAATGAAGTCCTTCCCCAACCAAGTTCAAACCAAAACCTGTACTAAGTATATGCTCTTTTACCACTGTACTTTCTCATAGTAGTTGACTGACAATATAGCCACCAATTCTTCTCCTTCCTCTACTAACCACCCCTACTCATAGCAAGTCCAATGTCTTCTTTCTGATTCTTCCGATCTAGGCCATGTGACTTTCATTGACCAAAAGGGTATCAGCAAACATGACACAGGTAGAGACTCGAAAGGCATTTGTGCAGTAGGACTTGCCCTGTCTTACTGTTTTGGAGCCCTGAAACCATGTGAAGAAGCCCAGCTGGCCTGCTGAAGAATGAGAAACAGTGTGCCATCCAAGACATGTGAGTGAGGCCATCCTGGATATCCAACCAACAGCAGACCCACCAGATGGCTGGAAAGATAGGGAAGAGTTCAGCTGAGCAAAATCAGAGTAGAACCACCCAGCCCCCTCATAGAATACTGAGCTAGCTAAAGGATTGTTGTAAGTCACTACATTTTGTTGTGATTTATTACACAACAGAAGCTGATACAGTAAGTAGCCCAATTGCAGTTGCGATTTTCCAAGTATTTGTTGCAGTGCCTATCCCTCCCATGTGACTGTGAACTCTGTAAGAGCAAAGGCTGTTCTGACTTTAAGTTATCACTTCCTCCTCAAAACCCAGCATAATACCTGGAACAGATAAATTGCTGAATGAATGCAAGAGAAAAGAGAAGTACACATTGTAACCTGAGATTATAAGGGAAGTTCTAAAAGAAGCAACAAAGGACTAAGGACAGCCATTTGTCCAAAAGACTTTTATGGAGCAGCCCAAGACATTGAGGAATACAAAATCAAAGTGACATTTCCTGGCCAAGTGTAGTGGCTGTAATCCTAACACTTTGGGAGGCTGAGGTGGGTGGATTGCTTGAGCTCAGGAGTTTGAGACCAGCGTGAGCAAAAGTTAGACTTTGTCTCTACTAAAAATCGAAACACTAGCTGGTCGTTGTAGCAGACACCTTTAGTCCCAGCTACTTGGGAGGCTGAGGCAAGAGGATCATTTGAACTCAGGAATTTTAGGTTGCTGTGAGCTACACCAGGACACTCTACCCAGGGTGACAGACAAAACAATCACAAATCCGCTGCCTCAAAGAGCTGAATGTCTAGACTAGAGGAGACAGCACAAAATTAACAAAGTGTACTACACAGTAAGGGGCCCTAACGCTGCTTGAGTGAGCTCAGTGCACGAGGAACCCAGGGAAGTTTCTTGCAGCAGATAAAGTTTGAAGTTAGCCTTCAGGTGTTTAACTGGAAGAGCAGGACATGCAAAGACCAAGAGGGCCTAAAGGGCATGGGTTATTTGTTACTGATCTTGGCATACAGTTAGGTTTAAGCCTCTGTCTTATCAAATTCTCAGACCCTTTGGGTTGGGCACCATAGCTATGTTATCTTTGTTATCATTCCCAGCGTCTAAAGAGATCTTTTCCACAACTAGGAACTCAACAAATATTTGCAGAATGAAAGAAGAGTTAAAGGCAGCAAGCACAGCTCCTTCCAAAAGCTGCTTCCAAGAGCTCACGTTTTCCAAAACAGAAGAGGACAAACTGAGCATAAGACTAAAGGTCGCGTAGGCTGAGACTGGACCTCCGCAACTTTGGCTTTACTCCTTTCCCTCCTCCCCTCAACCTACCCCCTCCCCCAATTGCTGGTTGATGGGATTTTTTTTTTGTTTCGTTGCTCAGAGGCGCCTAGGAACGCAGGAGACAAGGTGTCGGTCCGATTAGCGCAGCTCTCAGGGTGAAAAGCACTAGCTGGCGCGAGACTTCCCCTACGCTTTGCGGTAGGAACGCGCGGGGTAAGCGTGCGGGAGAGTCTGCAGGGTTGGGCTCGCGGTCGCCCTGCTCTGTCCCTGGCTACCTTGCCATTCCGGCGCCCTAGTTGCGCTGGGGCAGACTCAGGCCGTGACCACCCGGGCGCGCGCCGAGTTTCCATAGAAACTCCAGGGCTAGCGCGGCGGCGCGCAGAGCCGGTTCTCCGCCTCCCGGCGGCGGTGACCGAGGCTCCCGCCCCAGCACGCGCGCGGACGCCTAGGCGCGCCGGTCGTTGGGCCCCAGCGTAGGGTCCCGGGCCGCGCGCGAGGCAAGATGTTGAGGCGCAGCCTGGAAAACCGGTAACAGCCCCAGGCCCAGCGGTCCAGCGCGGCCCACACGCGGGGGCTGGGGTGGGAGGAGTGAAGCTGCTCTTCTTGGGGCCTCGGCGCCGAATTCCGCCCCCGGGCTGGAGACTGCACGATCCCCGCTGCGCTCTGGGGCCTGTCTCCCCCGACTGCAGCGAGCGCCGGCGGCCGAGGGGAGCCGGTGGCTTGGCCGGCTGGCACCCATCCACGCTCCCCAGGTTCGGTCCCCGCACTGCCGCAGGCGGTGCTGAAGGCTGGGAGACAGCCGGGCGCTCAGGCCGCGCAGCGCGGAGTAGCCGGAGCAGCCATCACCTTGCTGAAGCCGCGGCCTGCCGAGCCAGGCCTTCTCATGTACCTACACGGTCCGGATAGTGAGGCCGGGCCCTGAACGGGGTCCTAAAGAAGGGCAGTCCGCCCTGGGAGACGGAGGGATCGTTTGTTCTGTGCCTTATTAACTGCAGAATGTCCCGGGAATGTTTGCATATCAAATTAATGTGAAGCCTTTTCATTTCTAACGAGAATGTTTTGCTTTATGTATCACCTTTTTCTCTAGGGACGCTCAAACCAAACAACTGCAAGATGCTGTCACAAATGTGGAGAAGCATTTTGGAGAGCTGTGCCAAATCTTTGCTGCCTATGTGCGGAAAACTGCTAGGCTGCGAGACAAAGCAGACCTCCTGGTGAACGAAATCAACGTGTATGCTTCTACAGAGACCCCAAATTTAAAGCAGGGCTTGAAAAACTTTGCTGAAGAGTTTGCCAAACTTCAGGATTATCGACAAGCAGAGGTATGGAGTGAGGTCACAGCGTCATTGTTAGGAATGAGCCAGGAAGTAGTGGATGAAGGAAACCCAAATTGCAATCAACCTAACAGCGATGGTGAACATACTCTTGATGAGAAATGTTTTCATGTCTATAACGTTGTGTGAGTCTATTAAAGGGAAGCTTTCTGTGGTTTATTTTACCATTTTCAAATTAAACTTGTTTTAGAATGTCTTCAAGGCTTGAATTGACCCCACTTTATTTGGCAACTTCCGGCCATGGTGTGGCCATTTACAGGGAGCAGTGTTCATGGTACTCAAGGGGGAAAATAGAAGCATGACTTGTGTCTTGTGTGCCTGTAAATACATTTTAAAGTATAACTGGAGATGGAAAATGTTGGGGATGCTAATGTAAATGAATAAATTATTAATAAATAGGCAAGAGACCATTGCTGCTTCCATGCTGTAAAAAGTTACCATTGGTTCACTGACTGGAAATAAACCAAAAACCTATGATTTCTATCATGGAAGGAAACTATTAGTGAAGCATTGTAGGAGAGGGTTGCTTTGGATGGCAGGGGAGGTGTTCTCATAATTGTTTTCTTTATAAAAGCCCATTTTTCCCTCCGTAATACCTCATAAACACTTTTATTATATTTATTTTTAGTTTCTAGACACAGGTTAACTTGTCAGATGTTGTCCCATTAAAACTGAGTTGCTTTTTTGTACTTTTCTAATCAGTTTTGGTCCTTTTTTAAAACCTAAAACAGAAATTACAATAAAAAAAAATAAAATGAGAATAATCTTTGAACCCATCATTGTTATCTATACAAAAATTTTAGTAGTAATCACATTTGGGGGTACTTTTTAGAAAAATACTGAGTTCTTGTCATATGACATTTTTTTCTGTAATAAAGTCAACTCTCAATTATACTTCAGGATTTAATGTTTCAAAAATAATTTATAGTCACAGGTAATCCTAAAATCCTATTTTAGTCAATAATTTCAGTGCCCCTTTGTAGAAAACTGTATGCTATAATTTCAAACAGCAAAGTGAACTGATTTACGTTTGCTCTCCTTTTATTTCCCTTGCTTACCAAATGGTGGAGATGCTAATGAACAATGTTAAAAGGTAGGCAACAAAAAGGAGAACAGAAAAAAAGATTTGGCAAATCCTTATGCTGAATGCTCAGTGTATGGATTATTAGAAATGGTACAATTAAACTATCCTAAATACTCATGATATTAGGATTCCTAACATTTCAATGCTTTACGGGAACTTGATTTTTCATTTTCCTAAAATCTTTTAAAATGAAACATTCATATACATGGTAAATAAAAATCAATATGAAATGAAACATTAATTATATAAACATGTTATAAAAAAGCCTTTTGCTTGCTATAAAAATAATACATGTTCGGGGTGGCACCTGTGGCTCAAAGGAGTAGGGTGCCAGCCCCATATACCAGAGGTGGCACGTTCAAACCCAACACTGGCCAAAAAACTGCAAATAAATAAATAAATAAAATAATGTTCATTTAAGAGAACATGTTAATGTCCAAGAGGGTTATTTTTCTTATGCTATATTTATACACTTGCCTTTAAAAAAAAAAACTCTTGGTGCCTGTGGCTCAAAGGAGTAGAACGCTGGCACCATATGCCAGAGGTGGCAGGTTCAAACCCAGCCCCGGCCATAAACTGCAAAAAAAAAAAAAAAAAAAAAAAGTCTTTTGTGCCTGCCACTAGTGCTGTTGGCAAAAGAATTACTCAAAATGTGATAAAAACACTAATGTTTAAGAAAAACTGTTTAATTGTAAGTAAAAAGGAAAGTAGACATACAGTCTGACAGCTCAGCAACACTGAGACCATTTATTTTGTTTTCTATTCTTTGATAACTCAAAAATGCTTATCAGGAAAACACACACACACACAAAGCAAAAATACCACTAATTCAGTTAGCCCTAAGCCTTTTTGCTTCAAAGGTTACATTACATGTTTCTAGTATGCTTTATCTTTCAGGTTCAATTTTCTTTTCCAGAAAGTTAGGCTATTACAATTAAGAGATAATGTATGTAATCTACCCAAAAATGTGCTAACCACATGTAAAGTGGTAGCCTTTATTAAATATGGAGATGTGTTAAAACTTATTCCAAAACTACTTCTTTAAGGTAAAAAAGTAATACTTAGGTAATGGTGTGGTAAAGATGAGCTCCTCAGAAACCTAAGACATTTTCTTGTCATACTACTCACCAGATAGTTTTCTGCATTTATTGTTACTATACAGCATAACAGTTTTTAATGTGTTTGAATTTAGATTCTGAGTCTTGTCAATTTCTGGTGAATGTCCTGTTATTTATAAGTTAAAAGGTTAAACGGTGGCATTTTAATTTAAAATTTTTATTTTAATTTAAAAATATTTAAAGATTAATTTGTATAGCAATTATGTTCCACTTAAACAGCATAGGTTTTATTTCAGAATTTAAATTTTGATATGTCTATATGTTTCTTTTCAGTTACTATTTTATAATAATTTTTAATAGGTTGAAAGACTTGAAGCCAAAGTAGTTGAACCTTTGAAAGCTTATGGAACCATTGTAAAAATGAAACGGGTAAGTAAATCCAATTTTTTTTTTTACCTATTATTGTTTGGGCAGAATATATGTTTTCTAATTGACCTTTTTTTGTGTGTGGTTTTTGACCAGGGCCAGGTTTGACCCCACCACCTCCAGTATATGGGGCTGGTGCCCTACTCCTTTGAGCCACAGGCACCTCTAATTGAACTTTTAATAAAAAATACTAAGTACTATATAGTTATTCTTTTTACGTACTGTGAAAGATCACTTCTTGGATCTTTGAGAATAATGAATATTTTTAATGAGCTTACTAAGTATGCTACTATAAGAGCATAAGACATTATTATGGAAACTTTAAAATGTTAACACGGTCATGAAGAATATATGAACAGAAATTAGTCTACTATATAAGTGTTTATTGCTTTTTCAAAGTGCAGGTAATAATATTTAGACTTTCAAAATGTGTCACAAGGTTCTATTTTTTTTTTTTAAGAAAGTTTTACTATGAAGCTCTCTGTAGAGTACTGTAGTGTCACAGCTCATAGCAACCTCAAACTCTTGGACTTAAGCAATTCTCTTGCTTCTCCCAAGTGGCTGGGACTACAGGCACCCACCACAATGCCTGGCTATTTTTTTTTTTTGGTTGCAGTTGTCATTGTTAGTTTAGCAGGCCCAGGCTGGGCTCAAACCCACCCACTTCAATGTGTGTGGCCACTGCCCTACTCACTGAGCTAAGGGCACTGAGCCACAAAATTCTATTTTTTTTTCAAATAAACTTTATTGAAATATAATTTACTAGTAATAACATTTTTCACATTTTATGTGACCACCAAGTTTTGACAAATGTATGTACCCACGTAACCACTACAACAATCAAAATTATTATAAATATGTACTATATACATTTATTACAGTTATAGTTTTACATTGAAATTGTGTCATTTTGAGAGAATATTAAAAGAAACACACTCTCACACACACATAGATATACTAATTATGCAGTATTCATACTTCCTGTAGTAATGGTGCCTGGAGTTCTTCTCACAGTTGTCTTCACAGAGAGGGAACAATAGGCCCTCCCTTTTAAAAGTTCTGGGTTTTTGCCTAAGGGCAAAAAAAAAAAAGTTCTTTCATTCTTAAAACAAAGTGTGTATATATTTTATTTATTAAATCATAAATTTTTATTAACAAAAATGCCTATTCACAGGATGACCTCAAAGCAACATTGACAGCAAGGAATCGAGAAGCTAAGCAGTTAACTCAGTTAGAAAGAACACGACAGCGAAACCCATCTGATCGACATGTTATTGTATCCTTTGAATTGGGTCTTTAAAAAAATGTTTTTGGGTGGCACCTATGGCTCATTGAGTAGGGCGCTGGCCCCATATACTGAAGGTGGTGGGTTCAAACCCGGCCTTGGCCAAACTGCAAAAAACGGAAAAATAGCCAGGCGTTGTGGTGGGCGCCTGTAGTCCCAGCTACTGGGGAGGCTGAGGCAAGAGAATCACCTAAGCCCAGGAGTTGGAAGTTGCTGTGAACTATTATGCGACGGCACTCTACCGAGGGTGATAAAGTGCCCTCTATAAAAACAAACAACAAAATAAATAAATAAATAAACGTTTTGTAAGGTATGCAGTACAAAAGTAAATGTATGTAGAAATTAAGCATTTTTAACTTTAAATAAGTAGAGAATTTGAATATAAAGATTGAAAAGAAACATAGGCATTTAGGAATTCTTGCTATAGAAATTAGCTAATTTTAAAGAGATTATGCCACCTAATTCAATCCCTTTATATTGTTTTCCACAATAGATTTCCCAGTACAAAAAGTCTCATTTTTCTTTGAGACAGAGTGTCACTTTGTCACCCTCAGTAGAGTTCTATGGCGTCATAGCTCACAGAAATCTCAAACTCTTAGGCTAGAGTAATCCTCTTGCCTCAGCCTCCCAAGAAGGTGGTACTACAGGCCCCTGCCACAATGCCCAACCCAGCTATTTTTAGAGGTCTCAGCTCTGGCTCAGGCTGGTCTTGAACTCCTAGCAATACACCCCACTTCAGCGTCTCAGAGTGCTAGGATTACAGGCATGAGCCCTTGTACCTGGCCAAAAGCAAAGGTTTTTATAAGAGTAAATTCAAATTTCCAAAATTTCATTCATATGGTCTTGGCTAGTATTAATTCTAATATATCAGTACCTTCTCTGCCCACTTTTGAGAAAAGGAAAGAAAATTTCCAAGTAGAATTTCTTTCATTTTTTAAAACTAAAACAACTATGTGAAATCACAATTATGACTTCCAGCCAGTAACCGTCAAGAGATTTAAGAGTTTAAGCTGGATACAGAGGGATCTAGGCAGGAGTGTCTACAGTGACGAGGTTCTTATGTTAAACATGGCTATTTTTTAAACTAGAATATGCCTTCTACATGACTAAAAGGAAGCATACCAAATAGTGCTTGGCTAATTGCCAGCAACTGGGATAAGCAGAACTGTGTGGAAAGTACTAACATCCCTGCTGCCTCTTCTTCCCATTCCTTCTTACATGTCTCTCCTTCCTACCTCCTTAAGGTCGTTACTGCCCATTCAGCCACAAACCACAGGACTGGCGGCTCTTTGGGGTATTTGAGGTTCCAGAACACCTACGTTCCTGAGGGAGGTCCCTTGAGCAGTGATTTGGGGCTGTGCTCATTGCTTGGTCCTTCTTTTTGGATGAAAGGTACTTAAGCCCAACATTTAACTAAACATAAAAATGGGCAGCCAATAAGCTGGGAGTGCCCATTGGAGGCTAGACTGTTATTGAGGCTTACAATCTGCAAACTACAGCAAGTCACACAAACTAGAGAATGCTGCAAAATTCATGACTGATAGCCCTGTGTGGTGCTCATGCCTATAATCCTAACACTCTGGGAGATGGAGATGGGTGGATTGCTTGAGCTTAGGAATTGAGACTAGCCTGAGCAAGAGTGAGACCTTGTCTCTACTTAAGAAAAAAAAAAAAATAGAAAAAATTAGCCAAGCATTGTGGTGGACACCTATAATCCCAGCTAATTAGAAAGCTGAGGCATGACGATCACTCGAGCTCAGGAGTGTGAGGTTGCTGTGAGCTATGATGACACCAAGCCACTCAACCCTAGGGCTTCCTTGGTGCTGTCTCAAGGAAAAAATCCATGACTGACAACTAGAGATAAAGGTAGGGGCCAGGGAGTGTCTAAAAATTAAGCCAGAAATCAAAATTTTTTGTTTTGTTTTGTTCTTTGTTAAAGAAATACAGATACATAAAGACAGATAAAATGTAATACCTGGAATCCTGAGCAGTTGGAAAGATTGATCCAGATTATTGGTATAAGTACTCAACACAGAAATGAATCTATTCCTAAGACAAAGATTTTTCTTAGACACTCTGTATAAACATTGCTGTGGAAGAGAGGCAGTCTTATAGCATTGGAGAAGCAGGTCTGGGGGTTCACCTGGAGGGAAAACAAATACAACTAAAGAGATTATTGCTGCAGGTAAATGGATTTGCTCACTGGGTAAGATATGCAACTTGTGTGTTTTGGCAGTAAGGGACCAAAATTAAAGAACAATCTACATACAAATTTATCAATATCAATTTTAAAAGTTTGATCATATTTTCATTGAACTTTTATCAAGATAGACCCTTACATATTACCTACTTAGATGAAGAATCTCGGGTTGCTTACTCTGTAAAAAAGGCTTCTAAATAAGCTTAGAAAAATAGTTTCTTTTTTTGTTTTTTTTTTTTTATTTTTTATTGTATTTTATTTTGTTTTGGATTCGAACCCGCCAGCTCAGGTGTATGTGGCTGGCGCCTTAGCCGCTTGAGCCACAGGCACTAAGCTGTTGTTTTTCTTTTTAATAAAACAGTTTAAAAAACACCATTCTGGCTTACCTTTTTATAAATCATTTTAAATTCTTAACTAATTCTGTTTAATATATTGATAGCTTTATTCATAATCATGTCTTAGTATTTTAATTGAAAGCACTTCCTATTCAAATTGGTACATTATAGGATTTTGAAAATTTTTCAGTGAAAGGAAAAAAATATTAGAAATCTATATAATCTGCTAAAAGGAGCTGTGTGACTTTGGATATGTTGCTATGCATGAATAAAGAATTTGAGACCTTCAGAAATGAATACAATACTTGTTGCTGAAAGGTGATAGGAGGTTAAGATACAGATGTCCCTGGCTCGGCGCCTGTGGCTCAGTGGGCTTAGGCGCCAGCCACGTACACCTGAGCTGACGGGTTCGAATCCAGCCCGGGCCAGCCAAACAACAATGACGGCTGCAACCAAAAAAAGGCTGAGCGTTGTGGTGGGCGCAGGTAGTCCCAGCTACTTGGAGGCAGAGGCAGGAGACTCGCTTGAGCCCAGGAATTGGAGGTTGCTGTGAGCTGTAATGCCACGACACTCTATCCAG
>CAUYON010090499.1:0-13271 GCA_963573935.1 Arctocebus calabarensis
TTTTTTTTTTTTTTTTTTGAGACAGAGCCTCAAGCTGTCACCCTGGATAGAGTGCTATGGCATCATAGCTCACAGCAACCTCCAATTCCTGGGCTTAAGCGAGTCTCCTGCCTCTGCCTCCCAAGTAGCTGGGACTACAGGTGCCCACCACAACGCCCGGTCATTTTTTGGCTGCATCCGTCATTGTTGTTTGGCTGGCCCAGGCTGGATTTGAACCCGCCAGCTCAGGTGTACGTGACTGGCGCCTTAGCCCGTTGAGCCACAGGCGCCGAGCCTGTCTTTTCTTTTTAATAGAGGACAGGACTCAGAGAAGTTAAGTGACTTGCCCACAACCACAAAGCTGAAATCACTGGAATTTGGTCCTGAGTTATCTGGCTTTGTTCAGGGTCATATATTTGTGACTATCTAAGTCAGAGAAATGGGCTTAGAAATGGGCTTTCTAAGTCCCAGTTCTCTACTTTCCACACTGCTCCTTTTGGCCTTATGAGGCTAACATTGCCACTTTATTTCATAGGATTGGACTGAGTATGACGAAAAGGCCCAGGAGTCTGTGGGAATCTATGAGGTCACCCACCAGTTTGTGAAGTGCTGAACTCTTCCTGCACACTCGCCCTTAAGGATTGAGAAGGGACAAAGTGCTCCAAGTTGCAGAGCCCACTGAGGCCAGTCCCCTCTTCCCTCGTCTCCTGGCAGCTGTACCAAACCTTCCTGGTTTGCACGGTAGGCTCTGTTGCAGCTTCCCAAGCCCCACAAATAAAGCCTCTGTTGCTGCCGCACTGGTGTGTGAAAGTGGAGTCAGGTAGCAGCTGCTCCCTCCTTTCTTGCTTCTTGGCACCTTCCCTTGGAGTTAAATCATGCACCTGTCCCAATTTATAAACTGTGCAAGAGCACATAGCTTCTGAAATCTCTCTGGCTCTTGAGGAGTGAGAAGGTCCACCCAGAAGATTAAAGATGTAAAAGCCAGTGGCACAGAGAGCAGCAGAGCCAGGAATGATGCCATGAGACCAGCAGTTTTAAGCCAAAACACTGCATTGACCAGCATGGCCAAGTAAACCCAGCCCTCACTGTTAGCTGGTGTCCCTTCATAGCCCAGAGCTAAAAGGGACTTCAGAGGTTAGCAGTCCACTCCTGGCGTGTATCTACTTTACAGAAGAGCTGCTCACTTGCTGTGATTGGACTCTCTGCCTATCGAAAAAGTCAATATGAAAGTTTTTCTTTATTCTCAGTCAGCTTCTATGGACCTTGTAGCTGCTTCTGCTCGTCCTAGTTTGTCTCTCTGTGACCACACTTACATGTTCTGCCCCTATATAGCCCTTTGGAGCTATGAAGACAGCAGTCACAGGGAGAGTGGCATACTCAGGGCAGGGAGAGTGGCATACTCAGGAAGAGGCAACATTACATAGATGGTGTGGGGTCTCTGGGGAAGTGCAGGCTGTCCAGAGGGGTGAGAATGAAAAGATTAGACCAGCAGGGCCAGCTCCATTAGGGCCTCAACTGTCACACTGAGGGATATGGACCTTTTTTTTTTTTTAATGAAACAGAGTCTTGGGTGGTGCCTGTGGCTCAAAGGAGTAGGGCGCTGGCCCCATATGCCAGAGGTGGTGGGTTCAAACCCAGCCCTGGCCAAAAACTGCAAAAAAAAAAAAAAAAAGAAAGAAAAACAGAGTCTCGCTTTGTTGCCCTGGGTAAAGTGCTATGGCATCATAGCTCACAGCAACTTCAAACTCCTGGGCTCAAGCAATCCTTTTGCCTCAGCCTTCCAAGTAACGGGGACTACAGGCACCTGCCACAATGCCCAGCTAGTCTTTAGAGACTGGGGTCTTGCTCTTGCTCAGACTGGTCTCAAACTCCTGACTCCAAGCAATCCACCCATTTCGGTGTGAGCCACCATGCCCAGCCAGGATATGGACTTCTTTCCAAGGGTAATGGAGAGCCATTAAAAGATTTTAAGAAGGGACATGGTCAGACTTGTCCATGAGAAAAATCACCAGCTACTGAGGAGGATGGAGGGAGGGAGTTGAGGCAAGAAGGCCAGCCAGAGGGAGAACAGACTCCATCTCTTGATGGGAGGAGCTACAAAGTCACCTTGAAAAGGTGTGGGTGCCAACAATCACCCACTATGTGTCAGACCCCTTGCTGGCTAAGACAAGCCAATGCTAGGAGTAGCAGGAGGATGGGCAAAAAGTATGACCCATTCTTCCCATGGGGGGCAGACCCTATGAAATGGCTTTATGGTGGTAGACATTTGAGCTAGGCTAAAAAGAACAAGTAAAAATTTGTCAGAAGATGTACCAGGCAAAGGGCATTCCAGGGATAAGGGATGACATTGCAAGGTGCAGAGCCACAGTAGAGATTAGGCATGTCTGAGATCCCTGGGGGGTTGGTGTGGCTGAAACATGAAGGTGATGAGGGGTGAGAGGCTGCTAGTGTGAATTCCTTTTTTGCCTAATGACTGAGTATGGGTCAGATGGTATGATACCAATAAAAGAAAAAGGAAAAAGACAGTTTTTCTTTCTTTTTTTTTTTTTTTAGAGAGAGTCTCACTTTGTTGCCCTCGGTAGAGTGCTGTGGCATCAAAGCTCACAGCAACCTCCAGCTCTTGGGCTTAGGCGATTCTCTTGCCTCAGTCTCCCAAGTAGCCGGGACTACTGGCGCCCACCACAATGCCCGGCTATTTTTTTGTTGCAGTTTGGCCAGGGCCGGGTTTGAACCCGTCGCCCTTGGTATATGGGTCTGGCATCCTACTCACTGAGCCACAGGTGCTGCCCGGAAAAAGACAATTTTTCCTAACCCCCACCATCCTAACTCCCTATCACAAATGTGTCTGTTTCTCCCTATCAAGACTTATCTACACAGAGATGTGTTTTTATATGGCTGTAATCCTAGCGCAGATTTAAATTAAAATCTACAGGAACTACATCTGTAACCAATGCTGTAGAAACACTGCCCTCCTCTCTGCTGGAGGCTGGTCGTCTTTGGGCTCCCCTCATCTCTTCTGGCATTAAGCCCCAGCTGTGTCTCCTACTAGACACCCCCCAAACTCCCTCCTTTTCACCAGCCCACCTGTCCATGTCTCCTCTTCAAATACTCTCATTCTTCTTCATTGGTTATGTGAAGATATTGAATGAGTATCACTAGATTTGGAAAGTGTTAAGATGGTCTAACTTAAAACGTAAGCTAATAAAAACCATTAGAGATCCTACACCCATCAGAATGGCTATAATCAAAAATGACCCAAAAAAAAGTAAAAATAAAGTTACTGTGTAACTTAGCAATTCCACTCATGAGAATGCAAACGTCCATGCAAAAACTTGTGCATGAATACTCACAGCGGCATTATTCCTAATAGCCAAAAGGTGGAAACAACCCAAATGTCCATCAGCCACTGAGTGGACAGACATAATGTGTTGTATTCATGCAATGGAATCTTATTCAGCAATAAAAAGAAGTACTGATACACGCGAGGACATGGGTAGACCTTAAACCCATGATACTAAGTCAAAGGGACAAATCACAAGAGGCCACATAGTATGTGTCTCTGTGTATATGAAATGTTCAGGACAGGAAAATCTATAGAAACAAAAAGTAGATTAGTGACTGTGTAGGGCTTGGGAGATTTAGGGGGTTATGGAAAAAAAGGAAGTGAGTGCTAACAGATTCAGGGTTTCTTTTTGGAACAGCAATGTTCTAAAATTGATTGTGGTAATGGTCACATAGTTCTATGAATATGCCAAAAACAACTGAATGGTGCACTTTAAATAACCGAAATGCACAGTATGTGAAGTTTATCTAATTAAAGCTGCTTTTTAAAAAGAATAAGCTACATAGTATCTACAAACCTCAGTTTAGGGTTCCTGGGAGCACCTCAAAGAGATGCAGATGATGTCCAGGGATGCTAGTGTGGCTGTGGGTCCGGTACAGAGAAAGTGGCCTGATAAAGCTGGCTGACTTCCAAAGATCTGCTCCTCACGTGGACAGCCCCATATAACAACCACTTTAGGGTCAGGAACAGCAGGGATTAATTTAATAACACTCACTGTCCTCAACTGGGACAACAAGTTTAAGATCTAATTACTGAGGGGGGGCACCCGTGGCTCAGTGGGTAGTGCACCAGCCCCATATACCAAGGGCAGCAGGTTCAAACTCGGCCCTGGCCAAACTGCAATGAAAAAAATAGCTAGGCATTGTGGCAGGCACCTGTAGTCCCAGCCACTCGGGAGGCTGAGGCAAGAGAATCGCCTAAGCCCAGGAGTTGGAGGTTGCTGTGAGCTGTGACACCACTGCACTCTACCAAGGGAGATAAAGTGAGACTCTGTCTCTACAAAAATAAATAAATAAATGCTTAAAAAAAAGATCTAATTACTGGAAGGCTGGATAAATAGCAGCATAATAGAAAGAGCAGAGTTCCACCTCAACCTATCCACCTTCGTAGGTAAAATGAGGATAACTTTGGCCCGTTCTAGAGTTGAGATCAAATCAGTTGCTGCATAGAGAAGAGCTTACAAATGGTTCAGTTCTGTACACATGGGGCAAGACTTGCGTGTGACCCCTAACTGGGCTGAGATGAATAGTTAAGTGTCTTTGCCACCCTAGCTACCACCTTGAATGCTTCCTTGGACTTGAACACAAATCCAAAACGTGAAGGGGAGCTATCAGTAGCAACGCCGAGCACTGGGACAGGTCAGTAGGAGAGGCCCCCTGAAGAAGCTCCGTGCACTTAAACTGTTTCTGTTCACCATGAACATGAGCACCAACTACAGTTTGTCAGCCCTGTACGATTCAGTTGGTTCTAAGAGCTAATGCTCTGGAAAACTTGCTCTTCAAAGAGGTCTGCACCTCAGTACGAACTGGAAGGGCCACAGATCTCACAGAGCAGTGAGGGGACACGGACGGATTAAGCTTCAACTATGTGTCTGGTACTTTGATCATTGTAACCTCCCCATGCTGTCGGCATTAACCGCATTTTACTAAGAGGAATTCATGGCTAGAGAGGCAAAATAACTTGCCTATGGTCAGAAAGTGGGGATGAGATAGAATCAGGATACCATCAGGCATTCCCGATTACGATCCGTGAATGAGTGGCAGTGTTTATGTGCATTGACGGCCACCAGGCGTCCCTCTCTGACCAAACCAGCCCACAAGGGACCAGGTACTTGCTGGTGTTCACTGCCACTGAGGATGGGTGATGTCAACTAAGATAGGCCGGTATATTTTTATGAATTGTAAGGATTGAATGGGGTGATGCTTTCTATGAGCTGTAAGGAGGATTAAATGAGGCAATGCTTTGCGACTGTTTCATACCAGAATCCAAATCCCGGTGGTGCCATAATTCACTGGGAAGCCACTAGGAATGGAGTAAAATTAAAATTAAACACAAAGGCAGCGCTTGTGCCTTAGTGAGTAGGGCACCAGCCCCATATACCAAGGGTGGAGGGTTCAAACCTGGCCCTGGCCAAACTGCAACAACAACAAAAAAAAATAGCTGGACGTTGTGGTGGGCGCCTGTAGTCCCAGCCACTCGCGAGGCTGAGGCAAGAGAATCACTTAAGCCCAAGAGGTGGAGGTTGCTGTGAGCTGTGTGACGCTACGGCACTCTGCCAAAGGCGACAAAGTGAGACTCTGTCTCAAAAATAAATAAATAATAAATAATGAAATTAAACACAAACAAACCCCCTTCCTTTTCAAAAAAACCCAAACACCCTTTCATGTTCTAACCATAATTTGGAAGGAAAAAAATTTTTTTTGTTTTTTGAGACAGAGTCTCATTATGTCACCCTCGGTAGAGTGCTGTGGAGTCATAGCTCACAGCAACCTCCAGTTCTTGGGCTTAAGTAATTCTCTTAACTCAGCCTCCCGCGTAGCTGGGACGACAGGTGCCTGCCACAACACCCATCTGTTTTTTTGTTGTACTTGTCATTGTTGTTTAACAGGCCCAGGCTGGGCTTGAACCTGCCAGCCTTGGTGTATGTGGCCAGCGCCCTACTCTCTGAACTACGGGCACTGAGCCAGAAGGAAAAAAAATTGTCACTTCACTCATTAAAGAAGTCTCCACTACTGCAAAATATAGAGTGATATCTTCTGAGACCATAATTAACATTAGCTAAAATAAACACACTCCAATTATAATTGATGTGTATCTTTTTTTTTTTTTTTTTCTGTAGAGACGGAGTCTCACTTTATCACCCTCGGTAGAGTGCTGTGGCATCACACAGCTCACAGCAACCTCCAACTCCAGGGCTTTAGTGATTCTCTTGCCTCAGCCTCCCCAGTAGCTGGGACTACAGGTGCCCACCTCAACACCCAGCTATTTTTAGAGACAGGGTCACACTCTAGCTCCTGCTGGTCTCCAATTCATGAGGTCAGGTGATCCGCCTGCCTTGGCCTTGCAGAGTGCTGCGATTACAGGCATGAGCCACTCAGCTGGCCCTCTACTGTTTTTAAGTAGATAATGTTCCAGAATAGATAGGCAAATTTACAGAGAGGATGAAAAAGCAATCCCACCATCGCTTAAGCCAGGAACCAATGGGAACTTACTGAACTTATTGTTGGAAAGCTCTTTGTGAGGACTTGGAAATTAGATTAAAAAATTTAAAAGACATCGTCTTCAAGAAAAATTAAATTTTACTTTTGCTTAAACAATAAATACACCTGAGTTATTTTTCCACCCTCTATCTCTTGATCAAATGCCCTTAAAAGCAAAATCTCTCATTATCTTCGGTTGTTATCTAGTCCCACATGTTTAGCTTTAAAACCATGATTTTAAAGCTCAGGCCTGCAGCACAGGCTGCTCAGGCACCTCCATGATTAGTTTTATTAGTCACAGAATAGCACCTACTGGCTACACAGGCTTTACTATTCATGAAGTGATGGGGGCTTTTCATCCACCCAGAAGCTAAGTTTTGATGAGTTTGCCCTCTAAGGCATCAAACATGTCTTCTAAGGCCTTCTCCACACACTCGAGAAACTCCCGGGCATTGCGGCCTGGGTAGGAAGAGACATTGCAGCCTATCCAGTTGTCATGAACAGCATACGCAATGCCAAAGCCATCAGGGACCACAGGGGCAAAGCCACCGAGTTTCACCGCTGGGCTGCTCAGTGTGCTTGTGGACAGGATGTTGTGGTTTATCCGTCTGTATGCAGGGTCCAGGTAGAACTCAGGTAGGGCGATCCCTTTGGCTGCTGCCAGGTACCGCAGAGCAAACAAGTGTCGGTCAAAGCCCTGGCCTTCAGAGACAAAATGAGAAACAGCATTTCAGAATCTCAGAACTGAAAAGGACCTTAGGAAAACCTCCCACTCATTGTACATCCTTAAGAGTGGAAGAAGGGTCTATCTACCTCTGCATTCATACCCCAGCTCATTAACCCTTCAGCTCACTGTAGAATGTTTTTATTATTTTAAAAACATTATGTTAAATTACATAATATTTTTTTTTTTTTTTGAGACAGAGCCTCGAGCTGTCACCCTGGATAGAGTGCGGTGGCACCACAGCTCACAGCAACCTCCAATTCCTGGGCTCAAGCGAGTCTTTTGCCTCTGCCTCCCAAGTAGCTGGGACTGCAGGCACCCGCCACAACGCCTGGTCATTTTTTGGTTGCAGCCGTCGTTATTTGGTGGGCCCGGGCTGGATTCAAACCCACCAGCTCAGGTGTACGTGGCTGGTGCTCTAGCCCGTTGAAACACAGGCGCCAGCCAATTACATAATATTTCAAAGTAGTGGTCAACAGCTGAGCTAAAAGTGAGCCTAAAGTGAATGTATGCTTTTAAAAATTCTGAATTGGTTTAGTTAAATAATAAGGACAGTAAGTGAAGAGAGCTGTGGACTCAAAACCTAGGATAAAACTCCAAGTCCAATTCAAGTGTAAAGGAGATTGAGTCAGTGGAAGCCAATGGAAAGGGTGTTTGACCAGGGTTCTAATCTCAGCCTCGCTAACCTTCTAGTAACACTGGGCCAGCAGCCTCACCCTCCTCCCTGTAACATGGAGGAGAGAGACAACTACATGTCTCGGCGCTTCCTTTCAGTTCCCAGACTTTATAGCTACAGGAAAGGATTGGACTATGTGATCCGACACGTCCTTTCCAAGTCTGGCGTTTTTGCACAAAGAATTGAACAGTGACACTTAAGTTGAGGAAGAGCTTCTGAGATGACCTATTTGCAGGGGGCTAACACATTACAACTGAGGTGAGTTTAGGGGTCTGTGAGCTCAGAAATCCTAAATTGTCATAAGTGAATATGATGACCAATTAGTAATAGAAAAAGAATCATGTGTCACAGCTGAAAAATATCTTAAATGGGATAGTTAGATGCATTTCCCCACTGCTGCTTAGGAGATCCCTAGTGGCTAGTGTGGCTGTTTGGCTGTTCAGACTGCTAGTGTAGAAAAAAAAAATCATTTGGGGTACTGGCAGATGGATTAATCTTACTGAAGGGCTAAGAATCACATTTGGGGCAGAATATTACTGAGGCTCACTCAAGCACTGGGGCAATAAGCCCCAAGGGCATGTTCCCATCCTTGCCTCACCCATTGCAGCTTCTTTGGTCAGCTGGCCGTGGTACTTGGAGCACTCAGCCATCATCTGCTGAAGCTCTCCAACACCATGCTTGGAGGGCTCCCTGACAAAGGCCTCCGAGCACCTCTTTGTGAAGATGGAGGCTGGGCGGATGGTCTCAGTGCGGCCGTGCTTGAATGCTGCAGTGCTGCAGGACTCATAGGTGGCCACTGTCTGCCCGTACTGACGCAGGAAAGCCATCTGGAAGGCCAGCTGGGCCACTGCATCAGGGCTTAGCTTCTGCTTCTTCAAGAATTCTTTGCCTCCTCTCTGAAACTGGATGCAGTCAATGGTGAGGGTTTTTATGGTGGCATCAAACTTTTCCTTAGCAGCAGTGATGCCAGTCTTCAAGGCATCATTCAGCTTGAAGCTGAGTGTCTGTACAGCAGCAGAAGAGTCACTGGCAGCTGGCCAGCTCTGTGGAGTGACAGCAGGGGCCTGAGTGCTGTCATTAAATACTTCATTAAAGAACCTGAGCATTGCGACACCATCACCCCAAGCATGCTCAAAGTGGATGGCGGCAGTGCCATCCTTGGCTACAATGAGGTTAAAGGATTTATCAAACCAGCGATTTGTGCCATCACCATGCAGCATGTTGTGGGACAAGTGGATAAGGTCCTTAATGGGGAAGTCATCTAGGCAGAGGCAGAACACAGCAGAGTCCACTTTCCTCAGGGTCTCCTCATTGCCGCTACTAATCAGCCCCTGCCTGAGCTCTGCCCACACGTCCCGGTTCTCACTGGTCAGGTATGCCAGAGGAAACTCGGGCGCAGGACTAACATCTGAGAGAATGTACTTCAGATGCGCCTGGATTTCTGAGGCGCTCACGATGTTCCCATCTTGATCCAGGACATCAAAGACATAAAAATGTCCTCTTCGTAGGACCAGGAGGTGTTTGGCCTTGTCATCAGTAAAGAGTTCATCCCGAGTGGGTTTGGGTAAACGAGTTGAACTGAAAAGCCGAAAATACTGAGACATGTCCAGGGGATATGCATTGACCAAGTAGGCACCATACCAGGACAGAGAAGAGGGCACGAAGCGTATGAGTCTCTTGAAGGTGTCAGTGTCACTTTTGGCAGGGTTCAAGTGGAATACTTCTGGTTCCAGAAGCCCATCCCGGAGGGTCTTCAGAAACCGGATGGCAGAAACAATCATGTTGGTCGCCCTGGTAAGCTGGTCATTATATTCAGGTTTTGGGTCAGGATTGAATGACATAAATGGATTAAAGTTCAGAACAACAGAGTCTCGAGCAGTTAAGTACATATCAAACCAGGGACCTAAAAAAAAAAAACAGCAAAAGTAAATGCAGTTCCTAAAAATAAAATTCAAGCATAGGCAGAGGAAATGATATCAACTTCCAGAAGGTGGAATTCCCTGAATTGCTTTTTAGAGATGGGGTCTTGCTGTGTCACCTAGACAAAGTCTTTGTGTGCACATGTGTTCTCAATTGTCTTAGGTATATAATTAGGAGTGGAACTGCTAGACTAGATGATAAGTGTGTTTCACCTCTGAGGAACTGCCAGAGTGCTTTTCGAAGTGGCTACACCATTCCCACGAGCTGTATATGGGGCTCCAATTTTTCCACATTCTCAGCAACACTTGTCATTGTATGTCTGATTGTTTGGAGCCATTCTGGTGGGTATGAAGTGGTATATCTTTGTAGATTTGACTCAGATTTCCCTAATATTTACTAATTGCTTTTTTCTCAGTCTGTTTTCTTTCTTGGTTCACAAAGGAATAAAACCCATAACACCTCACTTGCATTCATGCTATAACAAACTAATTCCCACCCCATCTCCTTGGCTTTCTCTTGCTTTGTCTCCTTTCAGAGACAATATTCCTACTTGACTATCTCCTTCTTAAGAGGGAGGTCTTCGCCATCCTCCCGTGTACAGTGTATATCTGCGTATTCCTCGTTTCAGGAAGTAGTCAATTATCAGTACATGTGGATCGCTCACACTAGCCCTCTCCATTTCTGTGGGGTTTGCCTGTAAAAATTGCAGAACAATATTTTATCAGAAAGTATATCTTCAAGGTAATTCCTGTGTGGATTAGCAAGCATGAATCAACTCCATAAAGAAAACCATCTTCCACTGGAATGAATAAATGTTTACATGTAAAGCACTGTTCTTTTTTTTTTTGAGACAGAGTTTTACTTTGTTGCCTTAGGTAGTGTCATGGCATCATAGTTCACGGCAACCTCAAACTCTTAGGCTTAAGCAATCCTCTTGCCTCAGCCTCCATAGTAGCTGAGGCTACATGTGCCTGCCACAACCTGGCCAATTTTTCTATTTTTAGTAGAGACGGAGTCATGCTCTTGCTCAGGCTGGTCTCAAACTCTTGAACTCAGGCAATCCACCTGCCTCAGCCTCCCAAAGTGCTAGGACCACAGGTGTAAGCCACTGTTCTTGAGAACTGACTCCTCAACAACTAGGTAGAGGAGGAATACACTCAGCCTTAATATTTACTGACAGAAGAGAGGATGAGACTTTACTTCATTTGCTGATCTCACTGAAAGTATCTGAGACCAAAACAGGAGAAAAGATGCCTTACTTTTCATTATTGAGGGCCCACAGCCCAGCCTACCTACCTGAAATGTAGCTTGTCTGTTTATTCTGTTTGTCTTGAGCAACTAGCTGCTTGTGAAGTTCTCTTCCAATCCCATTTTCAAAACTCTTACAAAATTGTTCTGTTTTCCTGAAATGTTTAAGAAAAGACAGAATCAACCCTGGTAGAGAATCCATGGCCAGGAACTCATACAGAAAGCTTTGGGTATTTTACAGCATATCCCCAGAACCTAGAATGAGATCAGAAAGTATTTCTGATCAGAAGGAATAGGAGTCAGCTTATATGGATAAATCTAGAATATCATCTTAAAATGACTGGTCAGGGCTCAGCGCCCGTAGCTCAGTGGTTAGGGTGCCAGCCCCCGGCCACATACACAGGGCAGGCAGGTTCAGACCCAGCCCAGGCCTGCTAAACAACAGCCACTGCAACCAAAAAATAGCTGGGCATTGTGGTGGGCACCTGTAGTCCCAGCTACTTGGGAGGCTGAGGCAAAAAAATTACTTAAGCCCAAGAGTTTGAGGTTGCTATGAGCTGTGATGCCATAGCACTCTACCAAGGGTGACATAGTGAGACTCTGTCTCAAAAAAAAACCAACAAAATGACTGGTCAGGAAGATAAGTCAACATCTCACAAAACAATCTGTACTCTAAGAAGCAATTTAGCATGTAGAAAAGGATGTAAATTTTGGAGTAAAAAAAAACTAAGTTTAAATCCCAGCTCTGTCATTTTTCAAACGTGTGACCTCGGATAAGTTACTCAATTTCCCCGAGTCTTGGTTTCTTCATGTATACAATAGAAATAATAGTACACCTTACAAGATTAAAAGATACTTACAATGCTATGGGTTTAGAATAGCCTAAAACATAATATCTACTTAATAACTGGCAGCTATTAATTTCTTACCCTTTCTTTTTTTTTTTTTTTTTTTGTTTTTGAGACAGAGCCTCAAGCTGTCACCCTGGGTAGAGTGCTGTGGCATCACAGCTCACAGCAACCTCCAATTCCTGGGCTCAAGCGAGTCTCCTGCCTCTGCCTCCCAAGTAGCTGGGATCACAGGCGCCTGCCACAACGCCCGGCCATTTTTGGTTGCAGCCGTCATTGTTGGTTGGCGGGTCTGGGCTGGATTCGAACCCGCCAGCTCAGGTGTATGTGGCTGGCACCTTAGCCTGTTGAGCCACAGGCGCCGAGCCAATTTCTTACCCTTTCAAGAGAAATCTCAAGTGACTTATAAGAAATACTTAAAAACAATAGATTCTCACTGGATTAAAGATTTAAACTTAAGACATGAAACTATAAAAATACTAGAATAAAGTGCAGGGAAAACTCTTGAAGGATATCGACCTGGGTGAATACTTTATGAGGAGGACTCCCCAGGCAACTGAAGCAGTATCAAAAATACACTACTGGGACCTGATCAAACTAAAAAGCTTCTGCACAGCCAAAAACACAGTAAGTATAGCTAGCAGACAATCCTCAGAATGGGAGAAAATATTTGCAGGTTATGCCTCTGACAAAGGTTTAACAACCAGAATCCACAGAGAACTCAAACATATTAGCAAGAAAAGAACAAGATCCCATCTCAAGGTGGGCAAAGGACTTGAAGAGAAACTTTTCCAAAGAAGACAGGCACACAGTCTACAGACACATGAAAAAATGCTCATCATCCTTAATCATCAGAGAAATGCAAATCAAAACTACTCTGAGATATCATCTAACTCCAGTAAGATTAGCCCACATAACAAAATCCCAAAACCAGAGATGCTGGCATGGATGTGGAGAAAAGGGAACACTTCTACACTGCTAGTGGGAATGCAAACTAATACATTCCTTTTGGAAGGATGTTTGGAGAATACTTAGAGCTCTAAAAATAGAACTGCCATTTGATCCTATCCTTTACTAGGTATATACCCAGAAGACCAAAAACCACATTATAACAAAGTATCTGTACCAGAATTTTTATTGCAGCCCAATTCATAATTGCTAAATCTTGAAAGAAGCCCAAATGCCCATTGATCCACAAATGGATTAATAAATTGTGGTATATGTACACCATGGAATATTATGCAGCCTTAAAGAAAGATGGAGACTTTACCTCTTTCATGTTTACATGGATGGAGCTGGAACATATTCTTCTTAGCAAAGTATCTCAAGAATG
>CAUYON010090500.1:0-10912 GCA_963573935.1 Arctocebus calabarensis
CTACTAGGGAGGCTGAGGCAAGAGAATCGCTTAAGCCCAAGAGCTGGAGGTTGCTGTGAGCAGTGTGACGCCACGGCACTCTACCCAGGGCGATAAAGTGAGACTCTGTCTCTACAAAAAAAAAAAAAAAAAAAAAGAATAGGAGCCTTTTCTGATTATGTCTATGTAACCATAAATACCGGACTACTTTAGATTCAAGCTACTCTATTACAGAGAAAGGAAGAACACTTTTCCTAAGCAGAAAAAAGAATATAAACAAAGACACAGAAAAAGTAAAGTAGTGTAGGCTCAAGGGCAGACCAAGACATACGGGAATTTGTGTGGGCTAATAACTAATACTTTTTCAAAGCAATAGCAAATATATGCTAAACACTTACTCAGAATCCTGAAAGCTGCACTCAAGAAGAAAAGTTGAGAGACAGAAGCCAATGTGTACTTAAGGCACCTTTCTGTAGTGCTGAACAATTCACCTCCGTCACTAAATGTGGAATCTTGACTCAATGAAAAGCCCTGTAGTTAACCAAACTTACCAACCTTAGTAGGCAGTTTGGCATGTCCTTTGGTGGTCTTACACAATAGCCTGAACTGCTTATGAAAATATTTCTCAAACTTACATAAAATACTTTCTCTGACAGAATTTTTTTTTTTTTTTTTGAGACAGAGTCTCACTATGTCACCCTCAGTACAGTGCGTGGCGTCACAGCTCACAGCAACCTCAACTCTTTGAGCTTAAGTGATTCTCTTGCTTTAGCCTCCCAAGTAGCTAGGACTATGGGCACCGGCCACAACACCTGGCTATTTTTGAGTTGTAGTTGTCACTATTGTTTGGCAGGCCTGGGCCAGGTTCAAAACTGCCAGCCTGGGTGTATGTGGCCGGCGCCGTAACCACTGTGCTACAGACGCAGAGCCTCGACAGAATTTTAGTAAATAATTGCTCTATATGCACACATTTCCAGTGACCCTTCAGAAACTAACACTTTAGAGAGGAACCTATCCAAATATGCTTTTCCCTAATATTCATCTCTTCTTAGAATAATCTCATTTGGATGAAGAATGGAAGAAACTGCATCTTTCTCTTTGATTTTCCCTCAAAGAAAGGATACACTGAATGAAAGTCTTCCCTGGCCAGGTACAGTGACACATGCTTGTAATCCCAGCCGTTTGGGAAGCCCAGCCCAGGCCAAAGGCTGCTTGAGAACAGGAGTTTGGATTCCACGGCACTCTATCCAGGGTGACAGCTTGAGGCTCTGTCTCAAAAAAAAAAAGAGAACAGGAGTTTGAAGCCAACATGAGTAACACAGTAAGACCACGACTCTACAGAAATCCAGAAAAATTATGTAGGTGTGGTGTATGCATCTTGTAGTCTCAGTTATGTGGAAGGCTAAGGCAGGAGGATCACTCCAGGTCAGCAGTTTGAGGTTATGGTGGCTACAATCTAGCTCCAGCAACAGAACAAGACCCTCTCTCAAAAATAAATGAATAAAAGTTTCATTCCCTTAATGTATGGCTCATCTCATGAACGTGACACCCCCTCCAAAAGGAATAATCATTAGGAAGTATTTTGTATAAAAATTTTTCTAACTTTATTCTTTTAGGACACCTGTCATTGCCCTTTAAATAACTTAGTAATGTAACAATTCTTTTATGTTATGCTAAAAATAAAAATAGACGGTTCTTCTGGTTTTAGACCTGTGGAACTGGTTCTCTAAAATCTATGAAGAGGTGTATCTGGGTATATATAGACGCCCTATATGTATTTGGGTTCTGACTGCAAGCTATTTCCTGCTAACAGAACTCAAATATTTCAAATTGCCTTAACCAAGAGAAACAAAGGACTTATTCATTACCTTTATTTCAGTAGCTACTGGTTACCCAAAGCAACAAAATCCTAATCTTCCCTACAACATGAGTGTTAGAGGTAAGAAAAAGAAATACTTCAAATAACAAAATTCTTTTGATTGAGAACATGTATTAATGTTTTTTATTCAAATAATCTATAAAAGCATATATCCATTCCATGTGCTTTTAAAAGCCACCTTTACTTTTTCCAGCTTAAAACAAGATACTCACTGAAATTCTAAAAGCACTGGAAAATTTCATGATATGCATCTTAGTTAATAAAGCTCCCTATTAAATTCATTTTTACTAGATCTGTCAGTATCAAACAGTGACTGACTCATAGTAAAGTGTACTTACTATAGCACTGCCTTAATTTATGATGTAAGGTGAAAACCATGGGGCAGCAAAAAAAACAAACAAAAAAAAACCTCCACCACTACCAGTATGAGTATTCCTAATCCAAAATCTTAAATACTCCAATGAATGTTTCCTTTGAGTGTTACATCAGTGCTCAGTCACATCAATTTCAGACTTTGCTACATTGTATTTATTTATTTATTTATTTATTTGAGATAGAGTCTCACTATGTCACCCTCAGTAGAGTGCTATGTCCTCTCAGCTCACAGCAACCTCAAACTCTTGGGCTTAAGCGATTTTCTTGCCTTAGTCTCCCAAGTACCTGGGACTACAGGTGCTCACCACAATGCCCAGCTATTTTTTTGTTGCAGCTGTCATTGTTGTTTAGCGGGCTTGGGCTGGGTTCAAACCCTTCAGCCTGGGTATATATAGCTAGCACCATAACCACAGTGCTATGGGCGCTGAGCTGATGCATTTCACATTTTGGATTAAAGATGCTAACAGGTATATAGGTATTCAAAATCTGATAAAATCCAAAATCCAAACACTTCTGGTCCCAAGCATTTCAGTTAAGGGATACGCAACCTATAAAGTCTTTTTAGCGCACTAGTCCACAGGTCGACAGCTGTAGGAGATTAAAAAAAAAGAAAGAAAGAAAAAAAAAGGAAAAGAATCAAATCTCCTGAGGTATCCAAAAGACAAAATACAGAACCTTTACAAATAGGGGCCATTAGGATTTCTTCACCAGGATAGATTAGCCCAGGCTAAAAAAAGGAATGACTACATGTATTTAAACCATCTCAAGAGTATGATTCACTTCAGTTTTCCTATATTTCCACTGATTGTCTCTTGATGGTAGAAAGGGAGACTACTGTATTGAGTTCACAAATAAAACGAGACTGTAAAAGAGTCTAACAGAGGCTGAGGCAAGAGAATCACTTGAGCCCAAGAGTTTGAGGTTGCTGTGAGCTGTGATGCCTCGGCACTCTACTGGAAGTGACAAAGCAAGACTGTCAAAAAAAAATAAAAGCAAAGAAAGAGAGAGAGAAAGAAAGAAAGAAAAGAAAGAGAGGGAGAGAGGGATGGAGGAAATAAACCAGTCATCAAAATTCTTATTTATTTTGATGATTGAATGCTGGGTCAGAATATGGGCACTAGGAATAGAGGACAAAGACAAATAGGTAAGAAGTAAAATAAACAAACACAAAACCAATGTTCTGCCATCTCCATGGTAACAAAACTTAAATTCTGGACTTTTGAGCCAACACTACCCAGTAACAATTCAGAAGACAGAAAATGGGTGAAAATTCATAGACAACAGTTGTTGGAGACTTGATTATATAATCCAAGTACTTAATAAATGTTACCCCTAATACTCACAATAACCCTGCTAGAAAGATACTATTAATTAGTTCATTTCTCAGATGACCAGAACATGTGGCATGATATAGATAGAAATGCAGAGCAGAATTTAGAATTCTGCCTTTGGCATTTATGCATATTGAAATCTTGGGCAATAAATAACTCTGAAAACTACCAAAGCCTCTACTAACAACAGGGAAAAAAGAAAACTATTAACACTATTGAAGAAATATACATGCCTTATTAAATATCTTCCTGTTCCAGGGATCATTTGTCCTGGACTGTCAACACCAGTACATTTTAAGGACTCCTACAACCAATTGTTTGGCTTTTGCACTTAAGTAGTAAAATCAACCTCTGCTCTAAGGCTAGAAATGAGTGACTAAAATAAAGCCTTTCCCATGACGAAGTGGTGGACAGTGGAAAATAACTTTAAGATGAGTCTAGACAAAGATATCAAAAGAAAACAAAAAAACTGCAGACCAATATTCCTTATGAATACAGATGCAAAATTACTCCGTAAATCACTAAGAAACCAAATGCAGTAGCAGATATATTTTTTAAGAGGCAGTCTCACTGTGTTGTTCAGGCTGGACTCAACGCCTGGGCTCAAATGATTAACCTTCCTCACATAGCTACAACTATAGGCACGTGCCACTGGGCCCACCTCCAGTAACATATTAAAAAGATTATATACGTGGGTAGTGCCTGTGGCTCAAAGGAATAGGGGACTGGCCCCATATACTAGAGGTGGCGGGTTCAAACGCAGCCCCAGCCAAAAACTGCAAAAAAAAAAAAAAGATTATATACCATACCAAGTGGAATTTATCCCAGTAATGCAGTGTTGGTTCAACATAAAAAAGTCAACGTAGGGTGGTGCCTGTGGCTCAAAGGAGTAGGGTACCGGCCCCATATGTCAGAGATGGCGGGTTCAAACCCAGCCCCGGCCAAAAAAAAGTCAATGTAATATGCTAATATTAGAATTTTTAAAAATATGATCATCTCAATATAACTCCTACTGTTATCATGTAGAAAAAAATTTTAAAGCATGCATTCCTGATTTAGATATGCAATTTCAGGTTTTTAAAAAGAGATGTTTAAGCCAGATCCAGTGGTTCCCACCTATAATCCTAGTTCTCTGGGAAGCAGGCTGAGGCCAGGAGTTTGAGACCAGACAGAGCAAGAGTGAGATCCCATCTCTACAGAAAATAGAAAAATTAGCTGGGCATGGTGGCACATGCCTATAGTCCCAGCTACTTGGAAGACTGAGTCAGGAGGATTGCTTGAGTCCCAGAGTTCAAGGTTGAAGTGAGTAAGCTTTTATGAAAACACTGCACTCTAGCCTGGGCAACCCAGCAAGACTCTGTCTCAAAAAAAAAGGGGGGGGGGGGCGTTGTTTAAAAGTCATTCTTTGTAGAACTCTTTCTAGTTTATATAATAAGAATATGTCATAATAATATCATCTTTCATTTATTACCTAACAAATGTAAAGTATGAGGCACATGAAATTTGTTTAATTATAACAGTCCTGCAAGGCAGCTGTTCTGAGTATAAACAGGCAGTAGAGTATGGGTTAAGGGCATAGACCCCAGAGCCAGATTCCCTAAGTTGGCATCTTGGTTCTACTTACTAACTGTGTATTCCAGTTAATTTAACACATATCTATTACTTATCTAAAAATGGACAATAGGACCTGCTTTTACAGAAATGACATAAGGATTAAAGGAATTATTATACATAAAGATACGAACACCAGTGCTATATAAATGTTGGTTTACCTTGTTGTGGAAGATAAAAGGTTGAGTAGAAGGAAATTCATCAAGCCCTATCTTCAGACCTCAACAATGACTTTCCCACCTTTTCCAATTATCAGATTCCACTGGATGCTTGGAAGTAAGCGAGATTCAATTTAATATGGACGAAATGCATGTTCTAAGTACAGATAAACTCTTTTTTTTTTTTAAAGACAGGCTCTCACTCTGTTGCTCAGTCTAGAGTGCAGTGGCCTCAAACTCCTGGGCTCAAGCAATCTTCCTCCCTAAGTCAGTCTCTCAAGTAGCCGTGACTACAGGCATGGGCCAACACACCTAGCTAACTTTCAATTTTTTGTAGAGATGGGTCCTTGCTATGTGGCCCAAGCTGGTCTCAAACTCCTAGCTTCAGGGATCCTCTCACCTTGGCCTCTCAAAGTACTAGAATTACAGAGATAAGCCACTGCACCCAGTCCTAAGAGTTGTTTTTTTTTTTAAATCCTTCCATTATATATATATATATATATTTTTTTTTTTTTTTTAAGAGACAGTCTCATTTTGTCCCCCTCCGTAGAGTGCTGTGTCATCACAGCTCACAGCAACCTCCAGCGTTTGGGCCTAGGCGATTCTCTTGCCTCAGCCTCCCAAGTAGCTGGGACTACAGGTGCCTGCCACAATGCCCAGCTATTTTTTTTGTTGCGGTTTGGCTGGGGCCAGGTTTGAACCTGCCACCTTAGGTATATGGGGCCGGCACCCTACTCACTGAGCCACAGGTGCTGCCTCTTCCACTATATTCTTAATAATGAAATAAATATTATGTACCTTATAGATACAATTTTTAAAATGTAATCATTTAGAAAGCTGGCTTCAAAATAGCCAACTAGAGGGATCCTATATATGCCTCTTCCATTAAGAACTAAAATTTTGAGTAGATAATTATAGTTTGAGTAGATCACCCAAGAAGAGAACACCGGAATTCATCAGAGAAATGTCAAGAAACAACTAAATCAAGGAACAAGAAGGAACAAGGCAGCCTGATTGTTCAGGATCAGCTCAGAATTAGGAGAGACTCTCCAATGCAGTGAAAGCGCGAGAGATCTGTAGCAGTCCACATCCCTACCCAAAACCCCTGCAATCCTAGCCACAAAAGAGCCCCCAGACCCTTGCCAGCCTGTAAACTAACATAGAGAGGTGCCTGAAGACACTACAAGGGTACCACTCCAGGGAGAAGCATGCACTGGGTCTCATACTACCCCCAAGTCATAAGCAACAGGCTGCACGCTCTCCTAGTGTCTAAAGGCACTGGGGCTTGAGGAATGAATGAAGGATGGGCTGCCACTGAAGCTAAGGCATAAGTGAGGCAAAGAGGCTGAAACACAAATAACAAGCACATTCGCCAACTGCTAGCATAGGCTGCCACCACTGAAGGCAACCCTGTCCTCCCCAGTAGCAAGGCTACACTGCTACCCCCAACACAAGCATTCTGCCAGTGGCCTGAGGATTACCCAGCCCTTGCCTACCATGGCAGGTGACTACACACAATATTAGGAGACTTAAGTACAAGCCCATCTAGCCCGGCTTCACCACTCTCCCAAGACAGAGCATGCAATCCAAAGAACTGCCTGGACATTGTCCAGACCAGTTCATGACCATTGGTACCTGAGGACTCCTCCTGTACACCACAGCTGGCATCAACCTATATGTACCACTGAGGGGGCCTGAAGACTGGTCTGCTGAACCCATCACAGCTACTGGCACACAATACTCAGAGCCCAGAGGGTCATCCTACCATTTCTAAGTGCCACTGTTTATGCCATGCCTACTCCCCAAGGGCCTGATAACCTGCCCTTTACTGCCACTACCAGCATCTAATCAAGTCACATGGAGGCCCAAGAATTGGCTTGCTTGGACTTACTAGACAACACAAGTGCCAGCATCTAGTGACTAGTGACATCCTAGTCTCCAATAAAACTTCACTACAACATCTAATAACAAATGCACCCTAAGCCACTAACAAAATCACAGACACAGCTGAATCAAAACCAAAGTGTTCTATCCTACCAATAGCGTAGATACATCTTAAGGAAAAAGTCCTCCCCACAAAAACAAATTCAATAAATTGGAGGAAGCCAACTATTATAACAGATGTGTAAACATCAAGATAAGGACACAGGAAATATGAAAAAGGAAATATGATACCTCCAAAGGAACACAATAATTCTACAGCACACATCCCAATCAAAAAGAAATTCATGAAATCCTAGAAAAACAATTCTAAATAATGACTCTAAAGAAGAGCAGTGAGATAGAAGAGAATTCTAAAAAACAATTCAGGATATTGAGAAATTTATTAAAGAGATAAATATCATTGAAAAAACAAAATTGAATGAAATACAAAATACATTTGAAAGCTTAAACAGGCTCTCTCAAGCAAAAAATAGAATCTCAGGCCAGGCACAGTGGCTCATGCCTATAATTCAACAGCACAGAATAGAATAAGTCACATACATGCTAAATAAGTCAGTATCTCCCAAAGTGTGTTCCATAAAAGTAGGTTAATTAGATGTCACAAGCCAAGTATTCTGTAGTCAAATAATATTTGAAAATACTAAATACAAGTTCTATAACAAAGAAATATCTAAATTACTAAAGCCATTGACATCCTCATGTTCACAGTAACCCCTTAAAAGACAGCGACAGAATGCAGCATATCTCAGATTTCTTTTCTCACAGACGTTCCTTTCACTAAGCACCTCAAAAGGCTAAAATTCCAGGGAATGGACTCTTGAGACATGAAATGAGAGGAGAAAGGTTTAGAGACAACTTGTGTCAAAGACTTGATATACATAGATTACAATGATCTAATTTTCATATTAATCCTATCAGGTAACTAACTTGCTCAAGATCCTGGCAGTAGAGAATAGATCAAAGGTTACCAGAAGTTACAGGTGGAGAAGACATGACTACAGAGGGATTACATGAGGTAATAAAGGTTATGAATTTGTTCTGATTGTGGGGTTACACTAATTTTCATGTGTAAAATTCATAAAACTGTACAATAAGCCAAAATGTCAACTTCACTGTGCTATAATGTTTTAAATAAAGAAAAAAATAAAAATGTGTTGAAACCTATTTTCATACCAGTTATATGAAAATAACAAAAACTCATGCCATGAATATCACATCACAGAACATCAAATTTCAGTAATACCTACAGATGAGAAAGAAGCTTTACTTGAATTTTAAGTTTCGACGCTTAAGATCTAAATAAATGCCTTATCTTCCGAATTTTGATAAAAGTTTAAGTGAAAGTAAAGTCCTTCCTGAACACAAAATTTATGGAACTCAACATTATAAGATCTTTACTTGTCAGCAGAAACACATCATTGCTTACGTTGTTTAGGCAAAAAAAGGATGGAACATCTAAGAGATGAAAGGAATGTGTCAATCCTTCCTTCATGGAATTCCCTAAGTCAATGTAGCTGGCACCTGGTACAATGACTTCAATGCAAACTCAGAGCTGACATTCCTGGGGAGAGACTCTCAAATAAACCTAGATCATTCCTAAAAATCTGTAATACACCCCTTTGCAATCCAAGTAGACAGCTGTTTCACTAAGACTATGGAAGTATGCAACAACTGTTTACACATACACTACAGTTTCTGTGCATGAAATGTATATGAATGTATTTATGTACAAGTAGTCCGCCCTTAGGGTTGGGGTATACGTTCCAAAACCCCCAGTGGACTCCCAACTGCAGATAGTACCAAACCCTATATACTATGTATATGTTTTCTCCCATGCATACACACTTGTGATAGTTTAATTTATAAATTAGGCACAGTAAGAAATTAATAGCAATAATAATAGAATAATTATGACAATTACAATTTATAATATATTAAAAGTTATAGGAATATGGTCTCTCTCTCTTAAAATGTATCTTATTGTAAAGCCTTTTTCTTATGTGAGATGATGAAATGGCTATGTGATGAGACATACTGAGGTGAATGACATAGGTTCTGTGACAGCATTTAAAACTTGTAAACTGTTAAAAAAATTTTTTAAAATGTAAAACTTACAAATTGTTTACTTCTGGCATTCTCCATTTAATATTTTAGGACTATGGTTGACCAGATGTAACTGAAATGATGGAAAGCAAAACTAAGAATAAGAGGGGGACTAATTTACACATACTGAAATAAAACAACTCAGTACACAAGAAATTCTAAAATGTACAACTATCACTAATTCATCAATTTATCAATTATTCAAATATTTACTGAACTACTTCTTTGTGCTGAGTGCTATAACCAGAACTAGGGACACGTCAGTAAACTATAAAGATGAGATCTTGCCCCCCCCCATGTGTTACCTCCAGTTTAAAAACACTAATAAGTCTTTATAGCAACCATCTGAAGCAGTTAAAATGAATGAGGGAGGGTGTAGCCTCTGGCTCAGCGAGTAGGGCGCCAGCCCCATATGCCGAAGGTGGCGGGTTCAAACCCAGCCTCGGCTGAACTGCAAAACAAAAAAATAGCCAGGCGTTGTGGCGGGTGCCTGTAGTCCCAGCTACTCGGGAGGCTGAGGCAAGAGGATCTCCTAAGCCCAGGAGTGGAGGTTGCTGTGACGCCACGGCACTCTACCGATGGCGATAAAGTAAGACCCAGTCTCTACAAAATAATAATAATAATAAAAAATAAAATAAAATGAATGAGGGAGAAGGCATTCCTGGGAAAGTATGACCCATGAAAACAAAAGCACGTTAGTATATTTTGGAAACTGAAAAAAAAATTAGTATCCTGCCAACGTTTCTCTCTGGTTTTTGTGCAGAGGGTATGGATACATGAAATGATGTTCTAAATAAATACAAGGAGAGGAGGTAAGCAAGGATCAGACCTTGTAAAGCCTTGAATGTCACACTAAGAATTTTACATGACTCTTGTTGGCCATTAGAAAGAACAGTAACAATTTCAAGAATTTTTTCCTCCACTGAGCTACAGGTGAGAGCCACATACACTGGGGCTGGCAGGTTTGAACCCAGTCCGGGCCTGCTAAACAACAATGACAACTATAACAAAAAATAGCCAAGCTGGGAGTTAGGGCAGATGCCTGTAGTCCCAAAAAATAATAATTTTTTCCTTCAGATAAATATGTATTTTTAATTTTATGGATTATGGGGGAGAAGACAAATAGTTAAGACAGGGAAATATAAAATATACATAATACACATCACTGAGGTAACAGCTAAACAGTGATTCTCTAACTTAGTATAATAAATTATTCTTTTTTTTTTTTTTTTGAGACAGAGCCTCAAGCTGTCACCCTGGATAGAGTGCTGTAGCATCACAGCTCACAGCAACCTCCAACTCCTGGGCTCAAGGGAGTCTCTTGCCTCCACCACCCATGTAGCTGGGACCACAGGCGCCCTCCACAACGCCCAGCCATTTTTTGGTTGCAACCGTCATTGTTGTTTGGCGGGCCTGGGCTGGATTAGAACCTGCCAGCTCAGGTGTACGTGACTGGTGCTTTAGCCCATTGAGCCACAGGCACCGAGCCACTAAGGACAATGTTTTAAGCAGTGAAATAAACTGACAAAAAT
>CAUYON010090502.1:0-15909 GCA_963573935.1 Arctocebus calabarensis
AGGGTGCCGGCCCCATATACTGAAGGTGGCGGGTTCAAGCCCGGCCTCGGCAGAACTGCAAAACAAAAAAATAGCCGGGCGCTGTGGCGGGCGCCTGTAGTCCCAGCTACTAGGGAGGCTGAGGCAAGAGAATCGCTTAAGCCCAGGAGCTGGAGGTTGCTGTGAGCTGTGTGACGCCACGGCACTCTACCCAGGGCGATAAAATGAGACTGTCTCTACAAAAAAAAAAAAAAAAAGAAAAAAAGAAATAAATTGTAATGTTCTCAACATGAAGAAATTATAATACTTGAGGGGATGGACGCCTCATGTACCCTGATTTGATTGTTACATGTTCCGTGCCGTTATCAAAACATCACATGTACCGTATACATAGCTATGCATATGTATTATATACCCATAATAATTAAAAATGAAAAGTAAAAATCTTTATGCAGAAGAAATTTTCTTCTATATTGAAAAAGCACTATCACGGGACTAAGCAATTTTGTAGCCACTCATTTAAGTATCTAAAGGGGATCAAAACGACGATAAAGAATGCATTCGTTTTTTATTTATTATGTAACAAGCTTTGTACCGAATATTTTCTAGGAGTTACATTATGTAATCATCAAAATTTAATATCAAAGTAACTAGGTAAGTTTGGTATTACTATTTTTTTTTTTAAAGAAAGAAACCCAGCCCCAGCCAAAACTGCAAAATAAAAAGAAAAGGAAACAAAAAAAGATAATGAATTTACTGTAGAGTTGTGGATTTCTTTCTGGCTCTCTGTTCTGCCCCACTGGTCTCTTCACCTGCCAGTACCGCGTTATCTCGGCGACTACAAGGCTGTGATTTAGTCTGAAGTCAATTATAATTCGTCCCGTTCTGTTCTTTTTGCTCAGATGGCTTTGCCTGTTCCGAGTCTCCTGTGGTTCCATATACATTTTACAATTATTTTTTCTGTATCTGTCAAGAAAATCATTGGTATTTTGATGGGAATTGCATTGAATCCACAGATTGTGTTACCTAGTATGAACATTTTAACACTATTGGTTCTTTCCATCCATTGCATGAAATACTTTTCCCATTTCTTCCCATTTTTCTTTCTTTTTTTTTTTTTTTATGAGACAGAGCCTCAAGCTGTCACCCTGGATAGAGTGCTGTGGCATCACAGTTCACAGCAACCTCCAATTCCTGGGCTCAAGCGAGTCTCCCTCCTCCGCCTCCCAAGTAGCTGGGACCACAGACGCCCACCACAACGCCCGGCCATTTTTTGGTTGCAGCCATCATGGTTGTTTGGCGGGCCCGGGTTGGATTCGAACCCGCCAGCTCGGGTGTATGTGGCTGACGCCTTAGCCCGTTGAGCCACAGACACCGAGCCATATCGTCCCATTTTTGTGCGTCCTCTTCAATTTCTTTTATCAGTGTCTTACAGTGTTCAACATAGGGGTCTTTTCCTTCTTTGGTAAAATTTATTCTGGGTATTTTATTTTTTTTATTCTGGGTATTTTTTTTTTAATTTATAGCTTTTGTAAATGGAACTATTTTCTAGGTTTCTTTTTCAAATTATTTCTGATTTCAAATTTTTGCTGTCGGTGTATAGAAACGCTGGATGATTTTGTTATATGTTGATTTTGTATCTTGCAATTTTACTGAATTTGTTTATCAAAACCAATCAGAGTTTTAATCGTTTTGTGATGCAGTCTTCAGGTTTCTCTGAATATAGTTGATACCAATGGTAAGCAAGGGTAATAGGACTTCTTCCTTCCCAATTTATTTGCCTTTTATGTCTTTCTCCTATGTGGGGTTTCTAGCTAGAACGTCCACTGGTGTCACCGTAGGACAGGGTTGAAAATGGGTCCCCTTGTCTTACTCCAGATCTGAGAGGAAAGACTTCAGCTCATCCGTCTTCAATCTGACATTAGCTATGGGCACGTCGTATATTGCTTTGATTGTGTTGAGTTCCTTTTTATAACCAATTTTTTGAGAGTTTTGATTGATTTTTCACATTAATTTAAAGGATCATTTCTCATGTGTGCTGACTCTGTTGATACGCATATATTGATTTATTTACACTTGTTGAATCATCCCCGCCTCCATGGGGTAAATACTACTTGATCATGATGAAGGTTTTTAATGTTTGTTGAATGAAATTTGCTAGTGTTTTTTGAGGATGTCTGCAAACATCTGTGTTTATCAGCAGTACCGGCCTATAGTTTTCCTTTTTTGTTTATACTCTACCAGGGTTTTGGAATCAGGGTAAAGTTCACCCTGTTGAATGAGTGTGGGAATATACACTCGCCCTCAATTTTGTTTCTTTTTTTGTTTATTAAAAATGTATTAGCAGCCTCTTGTTTGCTCAACTCTCAGGATAATATGTCTGAAATATAAGACTTAAAAGCTAATAAAAGTGGTAGTTGATAATTTCTTTCTTTTTTTTTTTTTTTTGTAGAGACAGAGTCTCAACACCCAGCTATTTTTCTGCTTTTTTTGCAGTTCGGCTGAGGCCAGGTTTGAACCTGCCACCTTTGGTACATGGGGCCAGCGCCCTACTTGATGAGCCACAGGCACTGCCCGGTAGTTGATATTTGAAGCTATTTCTTTCTTTTTTATTAAATCATAGCTGTGTACATTAAAGTAATCATGGGGTACAATGTGCTGGTCTTACATTAGTTGATGGGTCCACACCTGCAGTGCATCTTACAAGGGTACATGTAAAATTTACTAGGTGTAGAATATAAATGTCTTAACACAATACCTATGAAAATGCCGTGAAGGCTACGTTAACTTTTCAATTTTTTTGTACAGTTCGAGTATAATTGGTACGGGTTCTTTAATTGACAATACTTATCAATGAAGCCATTGGCTCCTGGGATTTTCTTTGATAGGAGACTTTTTGTTACTTTTTCTTTCTCATTCCTTTCTATTGGTTCATTCAGGTTTTAGATTGCTTCCTCGTTCAGTCCTCCTAGTATGTATTCAGCGATTGATCCATTTCTTCAAGGTTTTTCAATTTATTGGCATAAGGTGCTCATCATAGTTTTACTAGCCCTTTAAATTTCCGGAATATCAGTTGTAATGTCTCCTTTTTCATCAGAGATTTTTTTGGGGGGAAGAGGATCTTCTTAGTCTTCCTAAAGAGTTGTCAATTTTGTTTATGTTTTCAAAACAATTATTTGTTTAATTGACTTTTTATTTTAGTAAATCATGGCTGTGTACATAAATGCAATCATGGGGTACAATGTGCCGGATTTATATACAATTTGAAATATTTTCATCGAACTGGTTGACATAGCTTTCATGGCATTTATCTCTTCTTTGATTTCATTATTTGATTCTGCTAATTTAGGGTTTGGTTTGCTTTTTTAAATAGTTCTTAAGCATGGCTTAGGTTGTTTATTTGCAGCTTTCCTGCCTTTTAGATGTAGGTGCGTACTGGTGTAAACATTCCTCTTAGTAACTGCTTTTCTGTGTCTCGCAGGTTTTGGTGTGTTGTGTTTTCATTTTTGTTTGTTTCAAGAAATGTAAATTTCCACCTCAACCTCTTATGTGGCCCACTGGTTATTCAGCAGCATGTTGTTTAATTTCCATGTGTTTGTGTAGCTTCCATTGTTTCTCTTGTTATTGATTTCTGGTTTTATTCCATTGTGGTCAGAGAAAACACTTGATATAATTTTAATGTCTTGAATCTTTTGACTTGTTTTGTGTCCTCACAAACGGTGTCTCCTTGAGAATGATCTGAGTGCTGAAGATAAGAATGTGCATTCTGCAGTTTTTGGATGAAAAGTCCTATAAATATCTTTTATGATCATTGTGTCTACAATGGAGATGAAAGCTGACATTTCTGGGTTGATTTTCTGTCAATCCTGAGAGTTACATGTTAAGTTCCCCAATGATTATCGTACTGGGATCTGTCTCCCTCTTTAGCTCTGATAATATTTCCTTTATATTTCTGGGTGCTCCGGGGTTGGGTGCATATATTGTTTATGTAGAACTGTTAGAGCCTCTTACCGAATTGACCCCTTTTGTCTTGAAATCCATATCATCTGATAGAAATACAGCTACTCTTTTGGGTTTCTGTTTTCATAGCATTTCCGTCCTTTCTAATCATAATACCTTTGAATCTAACTAAATATCACTTTTTTCAGTGCATCTATAGACACTGAAATGAATTCCTTCTTTACTATAAATATTCTGTTTATGATATATATTTCTCTCCTCTTTGCATAGACATATTTTCCTGATTACCTGACCAATGACACCTTTATCGTCAAATTTCATTTTGTGCTTTCCTCTTTTACACAGGTGGGTATATATACACATATATGGTATATGGACCCTCCCTGAGCATTTATTTTTGATTACTAATAAAAATGATAACAACTGCATACTTAACATAGTATGTAATCACTTTATAAACATTCTACCATTTAATTTTTTTAATTGCTCAAAGAGGTTGGATTTTTATTTTTTTATTTTTTTTTTGAGGTTGGTTTTATTATACTCAATATACTGATTAAGCGAGTAAAATAGATAGAGTTCATTATCTTGGGAAGATGGTGGAACCAGGATTCGTGCCCATGACCATCAGCGTGCCTTTTTTTCTCCCAGACATTGATAGTCAGAGATATAAAATCATGAGTCAATCATGTATCAAGCCTCCTAATGGTTTACATATGAGAGAGGAACCAGTATTTACATCAGCTTTTCATGGCAGGAATGTCATTCAGATTTGTCGAGGATCATGAGGTCATCAATGTGTAGATAAAATACTACATTTGAGCTGGTATAAATTTCTTTTTTAAATCAGATGTTTTATATTGAAACCATAAGTTTACACTATGCTGAACTTATCAGAAAGAATGCAAAAAATTATCAGTAGGCTTTTCATGCTGAAATTCAATTATTCAATTAGCAAATTCGTGCTGAAAATTCAATTCAATATATAAGAAAAATGTGTACAAGAAATCATATATATAATTATACATTTATTGATAGTCTTTTTTTTCTTGCTTTTCACTATACATTCTTCTTTCACGACCTCTCAAATGCTGGAAATTACTATATTAAAAGAAAGGTTATAAACTTTCTCCAAAGGAAAATATTCTTCAAATAATTTTTTATGACTCATAACTACACTATCATGTAGAAAGGGGGTATTTTATAATATCTGTGAAATAGATTCACACACACAAACACACACCACATCCTCACCAAGTGTACGTGTTTCATTTCTGCTATTTCTTGTAATGATTTTTTTCAGGGAGAGTCTGTTGAGCTAACGGATGTTTATTTAATTTTTTAATTGTTTTTTATTAAATCATAACTTTGTCCATTGATGCATTTATGGGGTTCAGGGTACTGTTTCCATACACGATGTGAAATGCTTATATTGAACTAAGTAACACATCCATCACAATTATACTCATTTCTTAATAGTTTTGAAATGTACCATTGCATCATGCTCATTAGGTGAGGTTCCCCCAAATGCCCTCCCTCCTTCCGTATCCTCCCTCCCCTCCCCTCTCTCTCGTCTTCCCTTCTACTTTCTGGACTATAGAAAGTCAATATAGTTGGTTAAAATCAATATATAACCACCTACACACTCGTGCCATTCGTATGAGTGAGTAGGTGGTTATATCCTGATTTCATAGTAGTATTGAGTACTTTGGATACTTTCCCCCCATTCTTGAGATACTTTACTAAGAAGAGTATGTTCCAGCTGCATCCAGGTAAACATAAAAGATGTGAAGTCTCCTTTTTATGGCTGCTCAGTATTCCACGGTGTACATGTACCACAATTTGTTAATCCATTCATGAGTCTATGGGCACTTGGGCTGTTTCCATGTCTTGGCTATTAGGAATTGGGCTGTAATAAACATTCTGGTGCAAATGTCTTTGTTGTAAAATAATTTTTGATCAGCAGAACTAAGAGATATTTAAATGACAACTCTTAGTGTTTCAATATCATTGAAGGTGCTCAGAGTGCTAAAGCCAGACAAAGACGCTGTGTTTACCCTGTATTCTCCTTAATCATGTTTTCTATACAACTTTAAGAATTCTGGATCTTACATTACCTCAAAAACCAGAACGAAAATAAAATAACAAAAGAAAATTTCCCTTATAATTAATCCAGAATTCTAGTGAGTAACTTTTAAGAATAAGGGAATTAAAACTGGACTGTTGAGTTTTTTGTTTTGTTTTTTTCAATTGAAGTCAGCCCTTAATGAATGATTTTCATTCGCTATGTTGAAACAAGACACATCTTTTCCTAGGTCACTGAGTTAATCAAATCAAGGATTTATCTCCATTGTCATTCTTATCGGTCGCAGATTAATTTTGGAAGCTGCAAATTATGGAAGTTGATTGATTTTAAGACAATCTTATGCTGAGTAACCCTTTTTTAAATTCTGTGAAACTAAACGTTTAGTAAGCTATGTTTTTATTCTCCAAATAGAGGAGAATGAAAAGTCAAAAATATAAAACATCATTACCTTTCATTAATAAACCAGGGAGGAAATGAGAAAACTGACTTTCCTTCAGTTCTGCTCTAATTCTGCATTCTGCATTCAGAATGTCTGCATTCTGTTAATGCCAACAGTATTAAGCACCTACATATAAAATTTCAATTACTTCCCATCTAACCGAGTCATCTAGATGTTTAATTTCACTGATGATGAAATTGAGGCCTAATGGCTGTGGCCATTCTTTGTATAATTTTATATCTTGACAGTACCAGGTATGATGTCAGAGTCATCCCTTTTCAATATTTCCCTTTTAAGTTTTTCATTAGTTTTCAATGTTCCCCAGTAATCCCAAATCTCATTGCTAAAGGTAGCCAATTTTAACAGTCACCTTTTTTTATAAGCTACTTACATTTACTTTACGTAAGAATATAGGATCTTAAACTATCTGGTCTTCATTTAGATATTTGCAGCTAAAGTTTATAGTGTTTTAGAAATGCATGCTAATGCTATACCATTCTTCTTCATAGTTAAATATGGATGCACCATCACTTATTTAATTTAAAAGTCAAATTCATAAATTTTTAAAATAATATGATAGCTATATATATATATGCATATATGATATATACACACACACACACACCCCTCTAGGATTTCATGCTGTACTACAATGATATGGGTTTATAAATAATTAAACCTTAAGAACAGCGACGTCAATATTTGCCAAATTAAAGGTTTTAAGCCATGGGTCTTACTGTATTCTGAGAATGTGCTTGCCTTCTGCTTGTAGCCTTCAGTCCTCTGTGTATTTCTGTGTGGAACTTTGCTTTTACCTTTGTATTTTATTCTTCATTTTTCTGGAGATCCTTTATTTCTTCTGCCAGATACACGGCTTATTTATGAATTGTATAGAGGGGCTTCACTCTTTGTCCTTCTCTTCATTTTAATGATCTGAACTTTTACCTTTTTTGCACTTAATAAGGCATAAAACCTCTTCTGGGGTCATTTTCTCTTTTCATTTGCTTATGTTGTTTAAGAAGAAAGTTTAGAGTCTGATCCCTTTTTCACCGGTGAGAAAATAATGTGTCAAAGAATCTTCGGCTCATCGGGATTGACGTAAGAGTCGGAGCCCTGCAACACGGCCGTCCCCTGGGTCAGTCCCCGGCTCTACCTGCCAATGTGTGTGTGACACAGATTGGAGGCCACACCACGCTGTGCTCTTCTGTCAGAGTGACCCTGTGTATTTCAGGATGGAATTATGATTCTTGTTCCAGTAGAAGGGACAAGACTTGCTAATTTCATCTTCTCTGGACTTCACCATGACCTTTTTCAGGCCCGGCCAGTGGGGTTATAGCTGTCGTCCATTGTCGGGTATCTTTCCTGATTTTCAGAAGAGTATCACAACCAGCTAAAGCTGCGGAAGGGGAGGAACTAAATCTACCCGGAGGAGTAACGTCATTTCATCTTTGTCCTGAACAATCCTCGGTGTTTTCATACATCTTCCTATGGTGTAAGGACGTGTAAAGCAAATTGATTAAAGAAGATGATAAAATACCATTTTAATAAGGTAAAATACCATTTTTATAACATAAACTCAAAATTAGACCAATGACTGACTAATTCTTTCAAAACACTAATCAAATTACTTGGTAAAAAGTAAACTGTAAAGGCTAGGCGCCTATACCTCAAGTGGCTAAGGTGCCAGCCTCGTACTCCTGAGCTGGCAGGTTCGAATCCAGCCCGGGCCCGCCAAACAACAATGACGGCTGCAACCAAAAAATGGCCGGGCACTGTGGTGGGCACCTGTGGTCCCAGCTACTTGGGAGGCAGAGACAGGAGACTCGCTTGAGCACAGGAATTGGAGGTTGCTGTGAGCTGTGATGCCACAGCACTCTACATAGGGTGACAGCTTGAGGCTCTGTCTCAAAAAAAAAAAAAAAAAAGTAAACTGTAAAACTAAGACATGCTCAGCAACATTAGAAAAAAATATATTGAATGAAATTCTGTTATGTCCCCAAAGATTTTACCAGTTTTAATATGCAGTCATATTAGTACTGCTGTATTCTTATGTTGACTGAAATTCTTCAGTGTATTTTTTTTGTAATGATATTAAAACAAATCGTGAATTTCACTGGTAATGTTTTATATGCAGTATATTCAAAAGCTAAAAATACTAGCCTTGGTAGTTTTTTTCCTAAATTTTCCTTTTCATATATTTTTTTGGGAGGAATTTCTTTCTTTTTTATTAAGGACAGGAAGAGTTGTGATATTCTCTTTTCTAAAATTGAGTTACCAAGTCAGCTAAATGCTTAAATGGTAACAGTTTGACTTACAAACTGAAGAAACGAACTTGACTTTCCTACTACAAGGACATGGTGGAATATTAATATGAAATATCACGAAAATAATACAAGCCACGATGATTCCTAGATTTATAAATGAAGTGGAGTGAGCTGGTAAATCCATGTGTATTATGAGTAATGAAAAATAATTTTAGGAATAGGATCTTTTGAATATTTTTGTTGCCTATTTAACAAAAATAAAAGGAAATAATGAAAATATATAGCAAGGAATCAATGAAATAACAAACATAAATAATTAATTAATTGATTAATAATAACTGCAGTTATTATGATTCTTCAGACAAAATGACTTATTTTTTTCCTGCTTATTTGTTACTTTAAAAATATTTAAAGCCTGTGGCTCAAAGGAGTAAGGAGCCGGCCCCATATGCCAGAGGTGGCAGGTTGAAACCCAGCCCCGGCCAAAAACTGCAAAAAAAAAAAAAAAAAAAAAAAAAAAAAATATATATATATATATGTATATTTAAAATAAAGGTTCTAAAATATGGAGGCACTTTGCATATGAGAAAAATGTGAGAAATCTTAGAAAATCATCAGTTGTCCTCTAGAAAGCTTAAATGACTTTTTTAAAAAATTTTTTTTTCAGAGACAAAGTCTTGCTTTATCACCCTCAGTAGAGTGCTCATAGCAACCTTCAAGTCTTGGACTTAAGCGATTCTCTTGCCTCAGCCTCCCGAGTACTTGGGACTACAGGTGCCTGCCACAGCGCCTGGCTACTTTTTTTTTTTTTTGCAGTTTTTGGCCTGGGCTAGGTTTGAACCTGCCACTCTTGGTATATAGGGCTGGCGCCCTACTCACTGTGCCATAAGTGCCGCCCCAAAGACTTTTATGTTTTACGTCATATTGCAAGGATATTGCAGTTTCCAGAAAACACACATGGGATAATTAAAACTCATAAATGTACATCATAAATATGGGTCCTTTGTATTTATTCTCACTCCTAAGTCATTAACAAAGTATATTTGTTTGTATCCTAAGTAAAAAACAATCACCAAATTACTCAACTTTTTGTGCTTGTAATTGCTATGAGGAAGCACTTCTTACATCCAGAGCTGTTTTCTAGTAGCTTCGGTTTTGAAAATATGTTCTAAGTGGTAATTTTAAATCCCTACAGAGACACTAGTATTTCTGTGGAGTACACTTAACATATTTGTTAAGAGATATTTTTAAAACACATAACTTCTAAAGGTTACTTTACTAATGTTTAAAAAATAATAATTTGATTTAAAAAAAATTTATAAAGCCAAAGAAATAACTGGATTAAGTATTAACTCTTAACCATTTTTTTCTGACAAAGTTTACATATACCAGCAAAAAAATTTCTTTGAGACCTTCTGGCCAGGTGACACCTGTGGCTCAAAGGAGTAGGGCGCCAGCCCAATATGCTGGCGATGGCAGGTTCAAATCCAGCCCCGGCCAAAAACTGCAAGAACAACAAGAAACCTTCTGGCCAAACTGGGAAAACTTGTAAAAGAAGAAAATATAACTTACTTTCTGTTTTGCCTAGGATTCAGAGTGGCCCATAACTTCATCAGAATATTGTAAAGTTTTTTGTCTTTTTTTTCCCCCTGGAAACAAAGTGGAATGCAGAGTCTACATGGGGAAATTTTTATACTAGTTGGTGAATGACTTATAATATTTTAATAAGTAATTTTCATCTTATTTTTCATGCAGTCTAAAAGTTAAAGATATATATTGTTGAAATAAAAATAGAGGGTTCTTTGAGTTGACTCATAGATTAAATAACACAACATCAGCGAGCAGTGGCCGTCATTCCAAACGATACTGGTTTTATCACATGTTATTTTTTTACTTCTTATATGTGGATTGTTTCTTGCTACAAGGACAGAGTTAGGTAATTGTGACACAGCCCATCTGTCTCATACAGTCTACAGTATACACTATCTGACCTTTTAAAGATAAGTCACGCTGACATCTGAAATATATACAGTTATACGTACCATATTATATATACATATATATGTGCATATTTACCTATATATGCATATATGTAAATTTATGTGTATATATCTATGTATATGTACATATGTATATTTATGTATATATATGTGTATATATGTATGTATATGTACATATATATATTTATACCTACAGCCATATTATGGTGAGTACTTTCTAAAATCATTTTGCAGAGAAATGATTGGAGAAAGAACCTAAAAGCACTCCAAAGATTATCTCCATCGATGTTTGCCTGATGTGTACGATTTATATTCTGTCAAAATTATAACCACTTTTTTCCCACTGTAAGAACAGCTTTCATATAACCGCTATCAATAAAAAAGATTAATTAATTCATTAATCAATTACTGAGTACTTGCTAAGAGCAGAAAAATGTGTTAAATACTAATGATATAAAAGCGAATAACGTTCACAGTCCAGGGGGAGGGTTGTTGATAATGTAAATCAATCCATGCTGCTCTGGGCTAAGTGGGGCCTCCACCCCTCAGATTCCTGTGTTGAAACCTTAACCTCCAATGGAGACAGAGCTTTTGGGAGGTAATTAAGGTTAAAAGGGAGCAAGGTCTCAATCTAATAGCATGAGAGGCCTTCTATGAAGAGGAAAGAGCTTCTGTCTAGGCTCACACACACATACATACATGGAAAGCCCCAGGTGAGAATACAGAAAGAAGGCCACCTTCCGTAAGCCAGGGTGAGAGCCCCCGATAAAAACTGATTCTACTTGACCTTGATCTGGGATGTTTAGTTTTAATAAAAGTTAGGAAACAAATTCTTGTCCTTTAAGCTGCACCGTCTGTGGTATTTTGTTACAGCAGCCTGCACTAAAACTCACGTGTTAACAGGACAGAATAGACTAGATTAGAAGGAAACACAGCAAGGCCCACTGTCAATGGCAAGGTCAGCCGTACCTTAAAATGCCTTGTATGGAAAGAAGTCACTCCTGCAACCGAACAGGCCTGGGTTTGACCAGCTGTAGGTATCTCTAGACGTGCCCAAGTGATGTAACCTGTCTTTCTCTTCTTTACCTCTCTTTCTTATTGGGCTTCATTTTTAGGTAAAGATTGCTCTCCCAGCACCCCCTGATTCCTTGACTTTTCAAGCAGCTTTTGAAGATTACCAGCAGTCTTTTTGTTCAATATTTTCAGCAGAAACTACAGATTTGTGTATCGCTAACCTCTCTTGCGTGTGTATCCCTGAACTGGTCACTGTGACCAGGGACACAAAATAGGTGGCTGCATTTCACAGGACCAACCACACTGATTGGGAATATGAATAATGATTCTCCCAAGCAAAATCTTGTTGCATTTTAGGGATGAGTCGTAGGTACGCAAATAGATGTCACTACCTTCGATGAATCTAAAATGTTGTCCTATAGAAACTTAAATAATATTCTAATTTCATAAAATTGAGATTTTCTGCAATAATATTTTTTTAGATCATGAAAACATTTTTGCGTATGTGGGGTACAATGTGTTGATGTTTTATACAATTTGGAGTGATTAATATAGCTTTCGCCTCGTTTACTTGATTATTGTGTTAAGACATTTATGTTCTACAGTCGACAGATTTGACTTGTACCCTTGCAGTATGCTCCGTAGGTGTGGTCCCACCGTTTACCCTCCCCTCGCCCCTCCCTTCCCACTCCATTTCTCTCCTTCATCCTGGGCTGTAGTTGTGTTCTATCTTTCGTTTTTGTTTTGTTTTTTTTTTGGACAGCGCTGGGTTTGAACCCACCACCTCCAGCATATGGAGCGGGCGCCCTACTCCTTTGAGCCACAGGTGCCACCCGTGTTCTATCTTTCATAAGAAAATATAAGTAAATATAAGTAGGTTTCATAGAAGTGCTGAGTGCATTGAATACTTAAAGACGGAGCTTTTACCTCTTTCATGTTTACATGGAGGCACCTGCAACATATTCTCCTACATAAAGTATCTCCAGAATGGAGGAAAAGGTATCCAATGTACTCAGTCCTTCCATGAAACCAACTTATATTTACTCACACTTTCTTTTGAAAGATAGATTGCAGTAATATTTTTTGAAATATTTCGAGCCCAGAAGAATGTGACTATTATCTTTGGTGACATACATTGGAAAATTGTTATGTAGAAGACTATGCTAACTATAATTTTGGGGCGAAATTTTTTTATTTTATTTATTTATGTTCCTACTGGTAGTTAATTTAGAAATTTAAGTGGGGGAAAAGAAAGAAATTTGAACTTCCAACAAAGCTTTTGGATTTTTTTTTCCCCACTAGTAGAAATATCATAATTTTTAGTGAATGTGATTTTTTTATTAAGACAAAAATTATATTTGAATTTTCCCTTAGCACCAAAAATTTGGCAAGATTTCATATAAAACTTAGCTATGTGTACATATATGCCATGATTTTTATATTAAAATTGATTCTTCTTACTTATTATATCTAAGGGGTGAGCCTTAAGTATTTCTAGATGAATATGCACATGAAATTATAAACATGCTGTAGGGTAAATGCTGACTTGAAATTAAATATTGAAAGGATTTTAACACTTTTGTACTTAAATACATTCCATCCCATTTTGCGTTCTCTTATTTCCTGAAATAAAAATGAGTATGAAATACGTATTATGTGATAAGAAGACGTGGGTCTACTTTTCCTAAGAAGTACTTCATATTAAGAAACCATTGTTGGCTCGGCACCTGTGGCTCAACAGACTAAGGCGCCAGCCACGTACACCTGAGCTGGCGGGTTCGAATCCAGCCCGGGCCGCCAAACAACAATGATGGCTGCAACCAAAAACTGGCCGGGCGTTGTGGTGGGCGCCTATAGTCCCAGCTACTTGGGAGGCAGAGGCAGGAGACTCGCTTGAGCCCAGGAATTGGAGGTTGCTGTGAGCTGTGATGCCACAGCCCTCTATCCAGGGTGACAGCTTGAGGCTCTGTCTCAAAATAAATAAATAAACCATTGTTAAGTGTTATGTATATAGGTATATACAGAGACATGACAAGGGAATAGCGTTTTGAGGAAGCAGTGCTTTTAGAATCCGAAAAATGGACAGCGTGTTCTTTGTGGTCAGCGCTGTGCTCACAGCTCCAACTTGCCTCTTGTAGTTCATATGGCAACTCTGTGCATTGTGGGGACAATTTTTATCTCTTCCAAGTAGCCAAGGAGTTTGAGGCCCAGAGAAGGGCAGGTCAATTGTTTGAGCCATAATAGCTGATGATCAACTGACCAGAGATTTGAATTTGCCTAATTTCTAAAGCTTTTCAACTTATTCAAGGCTGCCTCCTACCTGTATCACACAGTTTGAAAACTAATACATTCAAAAGGATTTAATAAAAAGCAAAAATATGTACATAAATTCTTCATTAGCAAATTCCTTATGATTTTCCTTGATTAGTAACATATTCTTTTCTGACTTGTCCATAAGTGGTGAGTCTGATGTAAAATTTAAAAAATAAAATAAAATAAAAACGTTCACATTTGGAAAGAAATCACCTATTGTTCGAGTTGTTTTATGCAAATACCTGTCTGTCTTGTTTAGAATACTGGCTTGTGTCTGGATTGTGGTCGGTAGCAACCAAGGTCTTCATTTTTCTCCAGATCTGTAGATTCATGCAAAACTTTTCTCATTAGTGGCCTCTCTCTTCTAAGTACTATGGCAAATTATGATAGAAAATGACAGTCTGGACTTCTGATCAAAGTTCCTAAATGAAGTTAATTTTACTTTTCTTCTTATGGAACTTGGAGTTTACAATCGACTTGAATTTTTCAAATGAAACAAACGATGTTATAGTAGCTTAAAATGAGTAAAAACATATTTTCCTTTAAATTTCTGAGGTTCTAGACTTATTTGGAATGTTTTACTCCTTGACATTAGGAAGAAAAATACCTGCTTCCTCATCAATGTTGAAATTCGGGATTGGTGGTTGGTGTATTCCCAGCTGTTTGTTTTTCGCCAGTGGCTTTTGATGCATTTTCTTAATCACATATTTTGGATGTTGACACAAAGCATAAAATGTTTACTTTTTGCCAAAAGGCACTCAAATAAGAGGGCAATGTTCTTGTGAGACAGACTTTTCCTCTTTTACTAGACAACGATGCATATTTTATGAATGTTCTTTAAGGCTCTGTTTTGTTACTACCACTTACACGTACAACGGTAACGCATTATTTTAAAATGTCTTTAATAAATTAATTCGATGCTGTTAATTATATGTGAGCAAACTTACAATAACAGTATATTTTTTTGGTTGAACTACACGGAAGTCACATTCTTTGACATTAAAAAAAAAATTGCCCCATAGAATGAACTCAAGAAGTTCTTGAAGACTGGGATGCATGTGCCTTCATTTTGGAATCTAAATTTTAAAATTCTACACTAAATGGGACTGTATAGATGATTTATTTATCCTGGGTAAAATGAAAATTAGGAAGAAGGTCTTCGTTTTTGCACCTTCTCATTTTGTAAGCTGGGAGCAGTATCTGCTGACATTTTCTAGAGTGGGTCCCATTGATGAGAAGGAGTGTCAGCGTCAGATTTAGAGAGCTGAAAAGATGAATTTTCTAGTGACAGCCACCTCCTCAACCAGCGCCTGTGATTGTCCCAACTAGCTGACCGCTGGCGTCCTGCAGACATTTGGACGTCCATTTGGTCATTTCTGGTGCTTAGTGGTTACCTTCTGCTGTTTCCCTTTGTTAAATGGCCACGTTTCTGACTTGGCGTGCTGTTCATGACAGTCTCACAGTTTTCCTTTCCACCCGTAAAAGCAACAAACGCTTCTTCAGTTTGTATAAACCTGCCAAATGTCTGTTCTTTTGGAACTTCCTTATTTGTAACTTCTGTGTATTTATCCAGTGGACTGCAACGCATGAAAGACAGTCAACAACAAAAAGCAGATGTCTGTTCACCCTGTGCTTCCATGCAGTCTTACGTTTTCTTTTGGACCTCCAGTCCCCACCCACCCCAGATCATTTTTTTTTTATAGCTTATTTAAACCTTTTTTTTTTTTATAATTTTATTGAATCATAATTCTGTACATTGGTGCAATCATAGGGCACGATTCATATACATTCAGAAATGTTTTGATCATACTGTTACAGATAGCCTTCATGGCATTTTCTTGATCACTATATAAA
>CAUYON010090506.1:0-20230 GCA_963573935.1 Arctocebus calabarensis
TACTATACCTTATACTCAGACACGATGTAAACATTGTGCTATTTTTTTATTAAAAAATTATCACTTTTTTATATATATATATATATATATATATATATATATATATATATATATATATATGGCTGTATTATTCTACGTGACCTCAGAGCTCACTTCTGACTGTTTCCCATTATATTCAATTTCCTTAAGTGACAGTCATTGTCTGGGGTGAATAGGTAGATCTTAACCTTACAACAAAGGCAAAAAAGGTAGAGTTAAGAAATTTATTACCGAAAAGTCTCTTAGGTTTTTACTCTGTTTCTCTGAATGGAGTATAATCTGCCAGCTCCTTCAAGGGCTGATGGCCAGCAGAAATTTGCTCACATTATGCTAGTAACTGACAACTGGTGGTCCTTGGTGTACTACTGGCAGACAAATGAATACAGTGAACTCTCAAAGTCCAGAGGAAGCAGAGCCCAGTACAACTGGAAGTTCACTGACACAGCTGAGGAGAGAAATTACAAAGGACTGTGGCTCCACTTGTGAACCTAACTATATTCAAATAAGATTGGAACCTCAAGGGGCTTGTTTTGTTGACCTTCAGGGAGTTTGTTGTATTTGCCTTTCTTGACAGAGGAAATTATCCTTGTATGTGTATGAAATCTATCTTATTTGCCATCGAAAAGAAGAAAGTAACCTTAAAGCATACTTTTCTTTTTTCTGAGACAGAGTCTCAAGCTGTCACCCTGGGCAGAGTGCTGTGGCATCACAGCTCACAGCAACCTCCAATTCCTGGGCTCAAGCGAGCCTCCTGCCTCTGCCTCCCAAGTAGCTGGGACTACAGGCACCCACCACAACTCCCGGCTATTGTTTTGTTGTAGTTGACATTGTTGTTTGGCAGGCCCAGGATGGATTTGAATCCGCCAGCTCTGGTGTATGTGGCTGCTGCCCTAGCTACAGAGCTATGGGTGGCGAGTCTTTTTTTTTTTTTTTGAGTCAGAGTCTCAGTTTGTTGCCCTTGGTAGAGTAGAGTGCCATGGCATTCTAGCTAACATCAGACTCAAACTTTTGGACCAAAGTGATTCTCTTGCCTCAGCCTCCTAAGTAGCTGAGACTACAGGCACCAGCCATAATGCCTCGCTATATTTAGAGATGAGGGTCTTACTCTTGCTCAGGCTGGTCTCGAACCTGTGAGCTCAGGCAATCCAATCTCCTTGGCCTCTCAGAGTCCTAGGATTGATAGTCCAGATTGCTCAAAAGGATAAACAGACTCCTGATAGAATAAATGACACATGGGTACTATATGAAGGACAGCAACAATTACAGTAATGTGAGAAGGAGGAAAGGATGTAAAACTGGTATTGAGAGAATGCAAAGGAGAAGAGAAAAGGAAAAGAAATTGCTCTCTTGGAGCTGCTTAGTGGGTACAAGTTTCTTCCAAGGGAGGGTAAAGCCAAAACAGTGAAGAAGATGAAGATAACCAAAGCCAATGTCCTAGAATTGGAAGGTTAAAGATCTTTTGTTTTTTTGAGACAGAGTCTCACTCTGTCACCCAGGCTACAGTAGTGGCATAATTGTAGCTCACTACAACCTCAAATTCCTGGGTTTAAGTGATCCTCCTACCTTAGTCTCTCCAGTAGCTGGGACTACAGGCACTCACCACAATGCCTGATTAATTTTTCTATTTTTGGTAGAGATAGGGTCATTCCCCTTCCTCGGGCTGGTCTCAAACTCCTGAGTTCAAGCAATCCTCTGGCCGTCACCTCCCAGATTCATAGCATTGCAGGTGTGAGCCACCACACCTGATCAGAAAACTACAAATCTTGAAAAAAAGTTTTGTACGACTAGACATTTTCAATAGGCAGCATAATTGTCCAAGAGTTGGACAATTTTTCTTCTAGAAAAAAGAATAGAATAATGAGGAGAAACCAAAAGCATTCAGGGATTCAGAGAAAAGAGCTGCTGGCCGAAGGAGAAAGAGGCCAGGTGTTTGGTGATCATGCTCTTGAGAAATGTGGAAGTGGCTGGATACAGGTCTGCCATGTAAGGCTCTTCAGTAGCCAGGGTACATTAATGGAGAATTTCTTTTGTTTTTTTGAGACAGAGCCTCAAGCTGTCACCCTGGATAGAGTGCCAATGCATCACAACTCACAGCAACCTCCAATTCCTGGGCTCGAGCGAGTCTCCTGTCTCCATCTCCCAAGTAGCTGGGACTACAGGTACCCGCCACAATGCCCGACCATTTTTTGGTTGCAGCCATCATTGTTGTTTGGTAGGCCCGGACTGGATTAGAACCCACCAGCTCAGGTGTACGTAGCTGGCGCCTTAGCCCGTTGAGCCACAGGCGCCAAGTCAATGGAGAATTTCTTATCATAAGTCCTAAATCAGAAAGAATCTTTGACTTTTTGGACAAAATCACACTGTAAATCCAAGATGTCTTGATTTTATTTTTTATGTTTATTTTTTGAGACAGAGTCTCACCATGTTGTCCTCGGTAGAGTGCTATAGCATCACAGCTCACAGCAACCTCAAACTCTTGGGCTTAAGCAATTCTCTTGCCTCAGCCTCCCAAGTAGCTGGGACTACAGATGCCCGCCACAATGTCTGGCTGTTTTTTGGTTGCAGTTGTCATTGTTGTTTCTCAGGCCCAGGCTGACCTCAAACCCAGCAGCTTTGGTGTATGTGGCCAGCGCCCTACTCACTGAGCTACGGGCCCCCAGTCAATGTCTTGATTTTCTTAAGGAGAAAGTATAATACTGTGGAAAGAACATAGATTTTGGCTTCAGCCTTTGGCATATTGAGGATCAAATCCTGGCACAGCCTCTCAGTGAATGCATGAATTATCTTTTCTCTGTTTCAGTTTCTTCATCTACTAAATGGGGAAAATAATAGCTATGTCTCAGATTTATTGTGAGAAATAAATGATGTACCATGTAAAGAGTCTAATAATTGGTATATAATTGGAATTTAATGAATGGTATTTATTTTTGGTTGTTATATATTTCCAGGTAGAAGCAAGATATGGTTCATGATGAGAAATGACTGAGTACTTAAAGCATGTCAGAGGGAGGAGATTTGGTAACCATTTACAAAGGAAATAAAATAAGGCAAATAACACACAGAAGCCCATGCAGTTTTAAAAGTTATACTTAATGCTTATGACTGTCTGCAAAAGATTCTATAGACTGAACAATTTGAAATGGATTGTGCTATTACATTGACTCTTCCTAATATGAAGTTAACACTTGGGGTGTTGTTTATCATGCAGAGTATAAAAGTTGCCATGTAAAAAGAGTCATACCCATATGCTTTGTTTTGTTTTCCCGTGGTAAACTTTACCATGATAATGAATTAATAATGCTACTATCTCTTCATTAAACCTTTGTCACAAGCAAGCTATATCAGAATTTTAACGTCCCATTTATTTTTCAAATTTATACTATTTTTCCTCTTAAATATTCTTTTTTCTTTTTTTTTTTTTTTGAGACAGAGTCTCACTACATTGCCCTCAGTAGAGTGCTGTGACATCACAGCTCACAGCAACCTCTAACTCCTGGGCTTTAACAATTCTCTTGCCTCAGTCTCCCATGTAGCTGGGACTACAGGTACCCACCACAATGCCTGAATATTTTTTTTTTTTGCACTTGTCATTATTGCTTTAGCTGGCCTGGCCCAGTTGGAACCCACCAGCCTCAGTGCAAGTTGTTAGTGCCCTACCCACTGAGCTATGGGCACAGCCTGTTTTTTTTCTTTTTTTGAGAAAAAAAAAGGCACTGTGCCTGGCCAAAATTTTTTTTTTTTTTTTTGAGACAAAGTCTCAAGCTGTTGCCCTGGGTAGAGTGCAGTGGCGTCATAGCTCACGGCAACTTCCATCTTGTGGGCTCAAGCGATCCTCTTGCCTCAGTTTTTCTATTTGCCGTAGAGATGGGGGTCTTACTTTTGCTCAGGCTGGTCTTAAACTCATAAGCTAAAGCAATCTACCAGCCTTGGCATCTCAGAGTGCTAGGATTACAGGTGTGAGCCACCGTGCCCTGCCTAGTTTTTCTAGTTTTAGTAGAGATGGAGTCTCCCTCTTGCTCAGACTGGTCTCAGACTCCTGAGCTCAGGTGATCCACATGCCTCAGCTTCCCTGAGTGCTAGCATTACAGGCATGAGCCACTGAGTCCAGCCTTCATATGATCTTTTAATAGTTGTGGTATAAGACGGCGCCTGTGGCTCATCGAGTAGGGCGCTGGCTCCATATACCGAAGGTGACAGGTTCAAACCTGGCCTCGGCCAAACTGCAAAACAGAAAAATAGCCAGGCATTATGGCAGGCACCTGTAGTCCCAGCTACTCGGGAGACTGAGGCAAGAGAATCACTTAAGCCCAGGAACTGGAGGTTGCTGTGAGCTGTGTGATGCCACAGCGCTCTACCAAGGGCGATAGTCTCTATAAAAAAAAAATAGTCGCAGCATATTTTTACCTGTTCAGGAGGTGTGGGCAATCACTTCTGTGGTTCAGTGTTTCTCAGTGATACTGAGGTATGAAGTATAGAAACAATCTTAAAACCTCATGTACAATTCTGTGATTGTGAGCACCACCTGTAACATTTCATGCTTGTTAATCACAATAGAGCTTGATGAAAAGTCCACCACCTATTGCAGTGTCAGAGGCAAAGATTTAATTCATTTTTCGTAGTAAAAATAAGTTCATTATAAATACATTTTGGGGTTCGGCGCCTATAGCTCAAGCAGCTAAGGAGCCAGCCACATACACCCAGAGCTGGCGGGTTCGTATCCAGCCTGGGCCTACCAAACAACAATGACAACTACACCAAAAAAAAAATAGCAGGGAGTTGTGGCAGGTGCCTGTAGTCCCAGCTACTTGAGAGGCTGAGGCAGGAGAATCACTTAAGCCCAGGAGCTAGAGGTTGCTGTGAGCTGTGATGCTATGGCACTCTACCCAGGGCGACAGCTTGAGGCTCTGTCTCAAAAAAAAAAAAAACATTTTGGCCAGGCACGGTGGCTCATGCCTATAATCTTAGCCCTCTGGGAGGTTGCAGTGGCTGGATCACCTGAGTTCAGGAGTTTGAGACCAGCTTGAGCAAGAGCAAGACCCCATCTCTACCTAAAATAGAAAAACTAGCTGAACAATCCCCTATCGTCCCAGCTACTCACGAGGCTGAGGCAGGAGGATCGCTTGAGCCCAAGAGTTTGAGGTTACTGTGAGCTATAATCCCATGGCACTCTAGCCTGGGCAACAGAGTGAGACTCTGTCTCAAAAAAAGAAAAAACACACACACATATTTTGATTTTTTAATTTATAATGGTAATAATTAAGTGTTACAAGAAGTGAAATAATACAAAGATTTATTTAAAAGAAAAAGTTAAACTAGCTGGGCATCCTGGCAGGTGCCTGTAGTCTCAGCAACTTGGGAAGCTGAAGCAAGAGGGTCACTTGAGCCCAAGAGTTTGAGGTTGCTGTGAGCTATGATGACACTACGGCACTCAACCCCAGGGATATAGAGTAAGACTCTGTCTGGAAACAAACAACAAAACAAAAACTCTTAAATATCTCTCCACTCATATTAACTGTTTCTCTCCACTAAAGTAACCAATGTTAACCAACCCTGGGGTGTTTTCTTCACCAGCTTTCACTATGCTCATGCAAGAACAAGAGGGCAAACTCTTTTTCCAATTTATACAGAATATTAAAAGTCTATGTGAGGCTCGGCTCCTGTGGCTCAAGCGGCTAAGGCGCCAGGCACATACACCTGAGCTGGCAGGTTTGAATCCAGCCTGGGCCCGCCAAACAACAACAAGGACTGCAAAAAAATAGCGGGGCGTTGTGGCAGGCATTGTGGTTATCACAGCTACTTGGGAGATGGAGGCAGAAGAATCGCTTGAGCCCAGGAGTTTGAGGTTGCTGTGAGCTGCGGTGCCACAGCACTCTACCCAGGGCAATAGCTTGAGGCTCTGTCTCAAAAAAAAAAACCAAAACTCTATGTAACTAATGTAACATGACTTTCTTCAATGACTACCAGCATTTGTTTGATTGACAAAGTCCTCACATTTATCTTTTTTTTTTTTTGAGACAGAGCCTCAAGCTGTCACCCTGGATAGAGTGCTGTGGCATCACAGCTCACAGCAACCTCCAATTCTTGGGCTGTGGCATCACAGCTCGCAGCAACCTCCAATTCTTGGGCTCAAGCGAGTCTCCTGCCTCCGCCTCCCAAGTAGCTGGGACCACAGACGCCTGACACAGCGCCCGGCCATAAGTCCTTACATTTAGCCTATCTTCCCCTGAGCCCAGTCTCAGAGCTCCTTTGCCATTTGTGTGGTTCCCCTTCCCTAAAAATGAAAAGAAGCCATTCATTTTCAAAGAAAGCATTCTTTGGGGGGAAATAAGTAAGCACAGCACTTCCTTTCTAGTAGCTATAAACTTTACTGTAGATGTAAAATTTACTTTCCACACTATAACATTTGAATGATTTTGGTGTCTAAACGTTTAGCCCTATTGTGGAATGTTCAGAGCCCATTCAAAAGTTTCTTTGAGGCCAGGAGCGGTGGCTCACACCTGTAATCCTAGCACTCTGGGAGGACGAGGCAGTGGATAGCTTGAGCTCAGGAGTTCAAGACCAGCCTGAGCAAAAGCAAGACCCCCCCCCCTCACTTCTACTAAAAATTGAAAAACTGAGGCAAAAAGATCTCCTGAGTCCAAGAGTTGGAGGATGCTGTGAGCTATCACTCTACCCAGGGTAACAGCTTAAGAGTCTGTCTAAAAAAAAAACAAAAACAAAAAACAGGGCAGTGCCTGTGGCTCAATGAGTAGGGCGCTGGCCCCATATACCAAGGGTGGTGGGTTCAAACCCAGCCCTGGCCAAACTGCAACAACAACAACAAAAAATAGCCGAGTGTTGTGGCAGGCACCTGTAGTCCCAGCTACTCGGGAGGCTGAGGCAAGAGAATCATCTCAGCCCAAGAGCTGGAGGTTGCTGTGAGCTGTGATGCCACTGCACTCTACCTAGGGCAGGAAAGTGAGACTGTCTGTAAAAACAAAAAGTTTCTTTTGAAGTGTTTTAACAAAGAGTAAATAAAAATAACTTCAGGTGGAAAAAAAATCGCTCCCTGACCACCACAATCCCACTTGCTAAGTGTTAGCTAGCCTTATTCACACAGTGTATCAACTTTGATCTTATTTCTGTGTTAGTTATAGCAACAAAATGCAGATTCAGAGAAGGCCAGGCCTATTGTTTTAGGACCTTGTTTGGAAAGCAATCCCTTCTATTGTTTGACCATAGAAGTTATCTGGTTGCTGTGGTACATACAGCCCTGATCCAATTTCTCAGTAAAAAATAATTAGCATATCCATGATTCTCACAGAAATAATGATTTTTGTGCTGGAGGAGCAGGTTCATTCTATGCACACGATGTTGATCTTAAATGTCACTCTCTAGATATAGTTTATAACTGGATGAAGCACCAGCTCAGTAAGAAGCCAAGACTTCTGTATAATATAATGATGAGACATCTTTTAACCTAATGGGACTCTGCATGACAAAAATTTTTAAGATGATAATAGTACAGAATAAATTATTATCTGCTAGTTCAACCCCCAGAAGGAAAGAATCCCTCTGTATAATGTTGCCATAAGAGTTACCAGCAGATTTATAGCTTTTGCAGGAAGAATTTAACATTTATCTATAAGAGTCTGAATTAGAGGTGGAGAATATAGAATAAAGTAAGAGATTACTTCAGTGACTGCAAATCCTCATACTTCTGCAAGCCTAAAGGATAGTGGCATCATTACTTTCTCCGAAGACTCCGAGATGAGTACAGTTTTAATTGGCAGAATCACAGGGGATGTTGAAAGCACAATGTAAGGGTATATGGCACACCTCCTGGGTGAGGGAAACAACTACAACTTGGACTTTACCTAACAAAAACAACATAACCTAATCACCTGTACCCTCAAACTAAACTGAAATTTAAAAAAAAATTTATAAAGGGACATTAAAAATGTGTACTATGAGCCTTAAAAGAACCTCAGTGAAGACTTCGTTCAGAAACTGGGCATAATGACAGGCATTAGGAATAATTATGCCAACAGTTCACCAGTGGTAGCTTTCTTTTAGTTAATACCCAAATAAAAAAAGAGGCATTTGCTAGTCCTTTTAATGATTTTAAATCTTATTCAAAATATATACACGAAAAGAGTTCGTGTAGCTTGGATTCAGTCATAATTTAGACAGGTAGATCTCTACATCAACAGAAAAGCAGCATCTCTCTTGAGGAAGTCTCCAGAGGCATCTTGCGTGCTAAGCCTGTTAAGAAGGAGGATTATCATTAGTGTCAATAGACACAGGCAAGTTGGGCAACAGATGTGGGCGATCCACAAGAACTTTGGCTTCCAACAACTGTCTTAGTTATGTCCAGCTGTGCATCTGCCGATGCTAATCCATCATAACACAACCTGCTATTTACTTTCCCTGCAATGATAGGGATTTAAGAGGAAGATGAAAGAGAACCAAGACCTATGAGGTAATTGAGAACTTTCTTGACTTAAACTTCTTCCTTTTACTTCCTATCTTCTGGCATTAGTGACAAGATAACATAACATCTAATTGCAGCTATAATAATCCTCTGCTGCTAAAATTAATATAGAGAAATAAATAGTTTGCTGACTTTTTTGTTTATCGTATTTTATAATACTATGCAAAATCATTTGACAGAAGGCCCGGTGCAGTGGCTCACGCCTATAATCCTAGCATTCTGGGAGGCTGAGGCAGGTGAATTGCTTGAGTTTAGGAATTTGAGACCAGCCTGAGCAAGAGTGAGACCTTATCTCTAGAAAGTAGCTGGTCATTATGGCGAGAGCCTATATGCCCAGCTATTTGGGAAACTGAGGCAGGAGGATCACTTGAGCCCATGAGTTTGAGGTTGCTGCGGGCTAAGACACCAGAGCACTTCACCCAGGGCGACAGAATAAGACTCTGGAGACTGTCTCCAAAAAAAAAAGAAAGAAAGAAAAAGAAATTAGGCAAGAATATAATTTGTTAGGCAGGTATCTGTCTCTTTCATAAAGGATGATTATCAGGTATTCTTTGTTTTGCTTTGTTTCGTTTTGGTTTTTTTGAGACAGAGTCTCAAGCTCTCACCCTGGGTAGAGTGCCATGGCGTCACACAGCTCACAGAAACCTCCAACTCCTGGGCTTAAGCGATTCTCTTGCCTCAGCCTCTCAAGTAGCTGGGACTACAGATGCCTGCCACAATGCCCGACTATTGTTTGGTTGCAGGTATCATTATTGTTTGGCAGGCCTGGGCTGGATTCCAACCTGCCAGCTCTGCTGGCACCCTGGCAGCTTGAGGTACAGGCGCTGGCCAATTATCAGGTATTCTTAAAGAGGATAAATAGCTAAGTATAAATAAAGTACTTCCTTTAGAGGAAGTAAAATTTATAATCCTGCTCAATTGAAAAGAGAAAAACAGAGAGAGAAAACCTGTGCCTCCACCCTACCAGACCATTACCATTTTTTGTGTGTGTTTAAAGTCAGGGAGAGGGCAGTGCCTGTGGCTCATCGAGTAGGGTGCCAGTCCCCATATACTGAATGTGGCGGGTTCAAACCCGGCCTCTGGCCGAATTGCAAAACAGAAAAATAGTCGGTCGTTGTGGCGGGCACCTGTAGTCCCAGCTACTCCAGAGGCTGAGGCAAGAGAATGGCCTAAGCCAGGGGTCCTCCCACCGAGTGTTTTTGCGGCCGCTGCCTGTCCTGCTTAGCAGGTTACTCGACCCGGCCGGCAGTGTGTATGTGTGGATTTTGCACCTCACTCTCCGACTCCCCTCCTCTCTGTCTCTCGAGTGGCAAGCTTGCCTGTGTAGAGCCTGCTGCTGCCTGAGGACTGAGGTAAGAACAAGTTAGGACTTTTTTTCTTGAAGTCAGGAGGTATTTTTTTTTTTTTTAATTTTGCAGTTAGTAGGGCCTTTTTTTTTTTGCCCTAAGGGTTAAGGGGGGCCCTTTTTTTTTTCTGAAGTTACGAGGTCTTTGTGCAGTGCGCATAGGAATTTGTTCATAGTTTTTTTTTTTTTTAAACTATAGTCCAGCCCTCCAATGGTCTGAGGGACAGTGAACTGGCCCCCTGTTTAGAAAGTTTGAGGACTCCTGGGCTAAGCGCAGGAGTTGGACGTTGCTGTGAGCTGCGTGACACCATGGCACTCTACCGAGGACAATAAAGTGAGACTCTGTCTCTACGGAAAAAAAAAAAAACCTGTCTCTAGTAAAAATAAAATAGCCAGGTGTAGTAGTGGGCACCTGTAGCCCAGTTACTTGGGAGGCTGAGGCAAGAGGATCACTTGAACCCAAGAGTTTGAGGTTGCTATGAGCTATGATGCCGGGGCATTCTACCCAGGGTGACAAAGTGAGACTGTTCCAAAAAAAAAATTTTTTTTCCCCATTAAGTGTCTCCTCCCCTATATATTGTGTAGTTAATAGTGTGTGCTTCCTTGTTAAAATGAAATAGATGACCAGAGCTCCATACTAATGAGGTGAGAATTCTAGGTTCTATCCTATGCCTATAAAGTAGTTCAGATCTTGAAATCTACAGGGTATTCTGATGTGGTTGCTTTGATGTAGCCATGACCACATAATGTGAAAAATAAACATCTTACCTCTTTCCTAAACCTTCCCCTATTCCTTTGCTTTATCCCAACCCAGATTCTCACTGGGAGAGACAATTGTAAGGAACAGGTAAAGCTCTGAGGTGGACTCTGAGCTTATGCCATACTCATGCTCCATATGTTTGTAAAAGACCCTATATTTTTCTATTTATTTTATATGCAATTCAACATTACAACAAATAAAAACACCTACAATTGTTTTAAGAGATCAACTTGAAACCTCCTTGATGTCTTTAAGAGGAAGGAAAAGAAGTGACCAGAGTACGTATGAGCTATGTCATCATCTGTAAGACCCAACTTCTTAAGCAAACTAAAATGTTTTTGAGGACTGGGACAACAATCATTCTTTCCAGGTCCATTCTTACAGAAGATGTTTAGTATTTGTTTAGATAAAACTATGTGAAATTGTCATTTTTGTAGGTGAAAGATGACTTCATGTTGGTAATTTCATATGGTTAAATCCAAGAGTTAACCTCCTATACCTACTTCGCTTTAGTATACTGAAAGCATATAGGAGCTTTGAGTTGACAGGCCTGGATTAAAATCCCAGCTCTACCAACTATGTGACCTTGGGAAAGTATCATAGTCTGAGCCTTAGTTTCTTTCTTTCTTTTTTTTTTTTTTTTTGAGACAGAGCCTCAAGCTGTCACCCTGGATAGAGTGCTTTGGCATCACAGCTCACAGCAACCTCCAATTCCTGGGCTCAAGCAAGTCTCTTGCCTCCGCCTCCCAAGTAGCTGGGACTACAGGTGCCTGCCATAACGCCCAGCCATTTTTTGGTTGCAGCCATCATTGTTGTTTGGCGGGCCTGGGCTGGATTCGAACCGCCAATTCAGGTGTATGTGGCTGGCGCCTTAGCCTGTTGAGCTACAGGCGCCGAGCCATGAGCCTTAGTTTCTTTATCTGCAAATTGGAGAGACTAAATCTATTTCATAAGATAGTTATTAGAATTAAATTAGAATAATATGCAAAACTCACCTGCTACAGAGACAGAAAATAGACCAGTGGCTGCCTAGGGCTTAGAAGATTGGGATAAAATGTGGAGCGATTGTTAATGGATTCCTTTCAGGGTGATAAAACTGTTCTAAAAGTAGACCAAGGTGATAGTTGTACAATTCTGTGAATATACTAAAAATCATTGAATAATACACTTTAAATGGGTGAATTGTAGGGTAAGCGTGATATATCTCAATAAAGCTGTTTTTAGGCTCTGCACCCGTAGCACAATGGTTAGGGTGCTGGCCACATACACCAAGGCTGGCAGGTTCGAACCCAGCCCGGGCCTGCCAAACAATGATAACTACATCAAAAAAATAGCCGGGCATTGTGGCGGGTGTCTGTAGTCCCAGTAACTTGGGAGGCTGAGGGAAGAGAATTGCTTAAGCCTAAGAGTTTGAGGTTGCTATGAGCTGTAACGCCATAGCACTCTACCGAGGGTGACATAGTGAGACTCTATCTCAAAAAATAAAAATAAAAAAAAAAGCTGTTTTTAGCTGGGCACAGTGGTGCATGCCTGTAATCCTAGCACTCCGGGAGGTTGAGACCAGTGGATTGCCTGAGTTCACAAGTTTGAGACCAGCCTGAGCAATAGGGAGACGCCATCGCTACTAAAAAAAAAATAGGAAAACTGAGGCAAGACAGTTGCTTGAGCCTGAGAACTTGAGGTTGCTGTGAGCTGTAATGCTATGACATTCTAGTCAGGGTGCCAGAGTGAAATGCTGTCTCAAAAATAAATAAATAAATAAATAAATAAATAAAATAAAGCTGTTTTTGAAAAGTCATAAAGAGGGACAGTGATAAAGTCCGAGACAGAGCTCAAAGCTATTTAGAAAAAAATGCTTAGACTTGGCCTATTTACAGGGCTCATGTATAGACTTGACAAAAACAAACAAACCAACAAACCTCTGAGTTAATCCAGTTTAGCATGAGGCAGTCATCACGAAGCATTATTTCTAATTGGCTATTTCTGGTACTAGCCACAGGGGCAGGGATTGTTTTTTGCTATTCTGCATCTGGCAAACATCTAGTTTTGATATAACAAATGTCACAAAGTAAAGATTTATTTCAAGATTTACTTCAGAGTTGAAGAAAAAGCTACAATTGACAGACTGTTTGGCTGCCTCACATCCCAGGCCTCCCAGTGTTTGGTGCATAGTGATAGGAATAAGAAAGCTGTGTTCCCCAGCACTTTCTCATTCCAATTGCACAAGCTCAACGTGAGTCTGGTTTTGAACAGCAGCACAGCTTGGACAATGTTCAATCACCACACAGAGTCTGGGCAATGTAAAAAGCAGACCAGGGAGGCCTAAAAAGAGGGCATAATAGTTACTTGCCCAGATGATCGAATTACATTTTCCTTTTCTAACTGTTAGACATTTACAGGGACACAATTTGGAGATGCCTTTGGGTCCCATTTAATCCCTATGTAGAAACTAAGCATTTGCTAATAGAGGGCCAGATTCTTATGCAGGGAATTTTATACGTAGAGCTTTACTGGATGCAAATCTGGACAGAAAGGGATTCCAGTTTTGAATACTGCATTATGATGCATTTGTAAGTAGTCCATCCTGTTATGGATGATTTTTTTACCCAAAAGTGTTATTCAGTGAATTGTTTTTTCCCCTTATCATCTATGTAATTTATGCATAAGATAAGAACAGTGATCAAGGATAATAGATCAGTGGTTTCATCTTCATTTCCACATCACCCTCTGAAAATGCAATAGTGTAGTATATCTTGCTGTTTAAATGTGTGTATGTGTTTGTTCATTTTTAATCAACAGCACCTATGAGTCATACCAGAATTAAATAACAACAATAAGGTGCTAGAATGCAGTCTCCCTACAAGCATAGAACTGACTATTCTGCTTACACTAGCAGGACATCAGAAGTAGATTAGAGCAGGGAAGGTTGTGCTGTGATGCCTTTCCATGGTACTTTTCCAGACCTTTTGTTCCCGGGGAGCCAATGCCCTATATGGCTGTCTTCTGAGTACTCAGATCCTGACACTGGTAAATACTATAGGAATCAGGCAGACCAATCTGGATCTTTTTCTTTGTTTGTTTGTTTTTTTAAATATTTTTAGAGACAAGGTTTTTCTCTGTCGTCCAGACTAGAGTGGCACAAACATAGCTCATTGTGAAGCCAGAAAAGCAGACTGCAAGATGGAGTCCAAGAAGTGTAGCTGAGGCCATACAGTTGACCTAGTCAGCCAGCTTCACGTTCTTCTCCACATACCCTTCCCCTGTGACTATCTACTTAAGGTTTCTCCATGATTGTGAGGTTCTTTTTTTTTTTTTTTTTTGAGACAGAGCCTCAAGTTGTCACCCTGGATAGAGTGCTCTGGCATCACAGCTCACAGCAACCTCCAATTCCTGGGCTCAAACGAGTCTCCTGCCTCCACCTCCCAAGTAGCTGGGACTACAGGTGCCCGCCACAACACCCAGTCATTTTTTGTTTGTAGCCATCATTGTTGTTTGGCGGGCCCGAGCTGGATTCGAACCCGCCAGCTCAGGTGTACGTGGCTGGCGCCTTAGCCCGTTGAGCCATAGGCGCCGAGCCGATTGTGAGGTTCTTTACCTCAGGAGACTCAAGGAAGTACCACACATAGACAATAGGTGTTTTGTTTTGTTTTGTTTTGCAGTTTTTGGCCAGGGCTGAGTTTGAACCCGCCACCTTCGGTACATGAGGCCGGGGCCCTACTGGATGAGCCACAGGCCCCACCCTAGATATTTTGTTAAAGTGAAAATTAGCTTTCTGTTGTTTAAACATTTTGCATTGTTAAAACGAAGACCACTTTGATGTTACTACCTATCAGATAAAGTTAAAATTTTCTAGGTTCGTTTCCTTGTATTTCATTATAAAAAGTATTAGAACTGGGTGGCGCCTGTGGCTCAGCGAGTAGGGTGCCGGCCCCATATGCCGAGGGTGGCTGGTTAAAATCCAGCCTCGGCTGAACTGCAGAGCAGAAAAATAGCCGGGCGTTGTGGTGGGCGCCTGTAGTCCCAGCTACTCGGGAGGCTGAGGCAAGAGAATCGCCTAAGCCCAGGAGTTGGAGGTTGCTGTGAGCTGTGTGATGCCACGGCACTCTACCGAGGGCGATAAAGTGAGACTCTGTCTCTACAAATAAATAAATAAATAAATAAAAATAAAACAGCAGGGCATTGTGGCCGGTGCCTGTAGTCCCAGCTACTTAGGAGGCTGAGGCAAGAGAATTGCTGAGCCCAAGAGTTTGAGATTGCTGTGAGCTAAGAAGCCATGGCACTCTTCCGAGGGTGGCAAAGTGAGACTGTGCCTCAAAAAAAAATAAATAAAAATTGAAGCTGAGCTGGTGCTTTGACAGAGTGGTACATTTTGCCCCTTTGAGGAAGCATTTACATTTTAACAGCGGGTTTTCATGTCTTGAATTACAGCTAATTGGGTCAGGAAGAGATTGTAGTCCATGAAATCTTTATTTTTTATTTTTTTGAGACAGAGCCTCAACCTGTCATCCTGGGTAGAGTGCCATGGCGTCACAGCTCACAGCAACCTCCAACTCTTGGGCTTAAGTGAGTCTCTTGCCTCAGCCTGCTGGGACCCCTATTGCCTGTTCTTGGTCGCCTCAGGAAGGAAACAGGCGTGACGCGGATTAGAACTACAAGCTTGCGGGAGGCGGTCTAACCTTAGGTGCAGGGTAGCCCCGAGCCCCCTTTATTAAGGTTATACAACAGGTGTGGAGAGTTAAGGTAATTGACATAAACAGGTGTGGAGAGTTCAGATAATTACCTACAAGGGTTGCCTAAGGATTGCCACGTGCTCTCCTCACGTGTTCTTTCCCCACAGCCCTCATGAAGAACTACTAAGCATCAATGTTTAACACATGCTTACTAGTGAGTGACCAACTTTATCTCATTCCGGAACACTGAGTTACTTGGGGGATTGCCTCCAAGTCAGGAAACATCTCTAGGCTTGCCAGGAGACTGTCCTGTTCTCAGCGTTTCCTTTTATTGTGATAAGAATCAGCAACTGTCCTTTGCAAGCATGGTGTCCAGTCCTCTACATCAGCCTCCCAAGAAACTGGAACTACAGGCACCTACCACAACACTGGGCTATTTTTTGGTTATAGTTGTCATTGTTGTTTGGCAGGCCCCGGGCTGGATTCTAACCCGGAAGCTCTGGGGTATGTGGCTGGCTGCCCAGCCACTGAGCTACAAGCACCGGAGCCGAAATCTTTTATGCTCCTCAAATAATGCTGTGTAGATTATGGCTGTCTTCTTGGTTTAGATGTAAGAATAAGACTCATACATATGGTAACATAATGAAGTAGATGCCATATGATAAGGGGACTGCAATCAACAAGGATGTACGATATGCCATAAACACCTAGAGAAAGTAAAGCTTAACTAATGAAGTTTGCCTGTGGATCGTGGGTAAATACTAGCAGCGGACAGAACAATTGACAATAGAAAAAGCAGAGATAGGATAACATTTTTTAGAACTCTCAAAAGTACAAAGGAATCTGTACAGTTAAGTAGGCTATATGAACATCAGATATGGCCACAAACCAATGACTATTGATCTGGACATTGAAAGAACTTTAAGCCATTGGTCTTTTGAGTCACAGCCATTGTGAATATAAGCAAAAAATATCTTCAAGTCTTATAACTTATACATGTACACAAACAGATGTGTAAAAGGCCACATAACTCAGGGTACAAAACTCCAGATACATAAATTATACAACATTTAAGACTTTGAACAATTTCTCCTCTTGTCATTTGGCAACTATAAGTTATTCATTATAAAAGAAGACCTTTTCTCAATTAAATCAATGAAGAAAACCGAGCCGATAGCTTAGTAAATCTATAAATTTACTTATTTCTGTACAAATTAATGCAAAATATAACTGGATGCTGGAGATAGTAAACAACCATGGAATAGATAATTCTAATTGTTGAGTTACATAAAATAACAACCACTTCTGCATGCTTTTCAGATAATCACATTGTAACTTTATGGTTCAAATTTGAAGTATCTTATTTCTATCTAGTAGAATAGTATAATCTCTAATCATCTTAGGCACTACTCTCTTTATACCAGTTTCTTCTGATTTTTAATCACTTATAATTCTTTCTTGATCAAAGTAATAAGGTATAATTTAGATAGGGTAGAGTGCCATGGTGTCATAGCTCTCAGTAACCTCAAATTTCTGGGTTTGTGTGATCCGCTTGCCTCGGCCGCTGGAGTAGCTAGGACTAAAGGTGCTCACCACCACATCTGGCTACTTTATTTTATTTTTAGTAGAGATGGGGTCTTGCTCTTGCTCAGGCTGGCTCCAACTCCTGAGTCCAAGTAATCTTCTCCCCTCATCCTTCCAGAGTGCTAATGATACCAGAACTTTCCTCTAGTAGGTTCTTGGTCTCAGTGATTCGAAGAATGAATCTGCGGACCACGGATCAGTGGTAAGACAGGATTTATTTACAGAAAAGAATACAGGAGTGCCAGAGCTCCTGGCAGAGAGCGCGCTCTCTCTCCCTCTCTGTCTCTCTGTAGGTTCTTTGTCTAGGAGTATATGTAGTCGCATGGGGCCCTCAGTAGTTACATTTAGCGTGTCTGTGACATCGTGTCTGGCACATGTCTGGAACAACATGTCTGGGTTGTGTCTGGGTGGCAAATGAATGGCTACAATGCCTTTCATTCCCAGGCCTAGGAAACGGGGACCCCCTGCCCACCCTCCAGCCTGCTGGTTCCACTGCTTGCTGCCACCACACCAACACCACCAAGGCAGAGGCAGCAGGTCCGCTCCCCCCTCCCCCCGCCAGGTCCACGAGGTGGCTGGGATGCCACTTGTCCTGTATCACTAGGATTACAGGCATGAGCCACAGCTCCAGGCTTGGAAAAATTTCTGTCTTCAACTTTGCCTGAGGAAAAACAGACACAGCATTCACATTTACAATATCTTGTGAATTCGGCTCTTTTGTATTTTTCCCCTCTAATTCAGCTACCCACTGGACATCAGCAGGCACATTCTTCCTTTCATTCTTTGGGATTCCACACCATTCTCTCACTCCTTTTTCCTTCCACCCCACCTTCCTTTCTCTCACTCCCTACTCTCTTCTCTCTCACTTTTACGTGTCTCTCCCCACTTCCCTCTCTTTAATATAAAATAGAATTATGTTTTATTTTCTAATCTTGGCCTAGAGAAATTCTTTTTTTTGAAGACGGAGTCTCACCCTGTTGCCCTCAGTAGAGTGCTGTAGCGTCACAGCTCACAGCAACCTCAAACTCTTGGGCTTACGTGATTCTCTTGCCTCAGCCTCCTGAGTAGCTAAGACTACAGGCACCTGCCACAACACCCAGCTATTTTTCTGTTGTAGTTTGGCCTGGGCCGGGTTCCAACCCACCACCCTTGGTATATGGGGCCGGTGCCCTACCCACTGAGCCCCAAGCGCCACCCGGCCTAGACAAATTCTTTTCTCATTCTACTCTCTGAACCAACTGAGCAAATGAGCATTTTCTTTTCTTTTTTTTGAGATAGAGTCTGACTATGTCACCCTTGGTAGAGTGCGGTGGCATCACAGCTCACAGCAACCTCAAACTCTTGGGCTCACAAGTAGCTGGGACTACAGGAGCCCGTCACAACGCCTGGCTATTTTTTGATTGTAGTCGTCATTGTTGTTTAGCAGGCTGGGGCTGGATTCAAACCTTCCACCCTCAGTGTATGTGGTTGGCACCATAACCACTGTGCTAGGGTGCTGAGCCTTCTTCCTCTTAAATACGGTGTTTGGATGTTCCTTTTCTACATTGGGCCTCTTCCCCCGCCGCCTACCCCCCCACCCCTCACAACAAAGAGAAACATTAGAGGCTCAGTACTTGTGGCTCAAGCAGCTAAGGCGCCAGCCACATACACCTGAGCTGGCGTGTTCAAATCCAGCCCAGGCCTGCCAAACGACAATGGTGGCTGCAACCAAAAAATAGCTGGGTGTTGTGGCGGGCGCCTGTAATCCCAGCTACTTGGGAGGTGTAGGCAGGAGAATCTCTTGAGCCTAGGAATTGGAGGTTGTTGTGAGCCTTGATGCCGCGGCATTCTAACCAGGGTGACAGCTTGAGATTCTGTCTCAAAAAAATACCCAAAGAGAAACATTAGAAACTCCTAATTTGGGCTCAGTGCCTGTAGCTCAGCAGCTAGAGTGCCAGAAACATACAAGGGAGCTGGTAAGTTCGAACTCATCCCAGGCCTGCCAAACAACAATAACAACTACAACCTCCTCCCCCTACCCCACAAAAAAAGTAGCCGGGCATTGTGTGGACGCCTATAGTCCCAGCCACTTGGGAGGCTGAGGCAAGAGAATCACTTAAGCCCAAGAGTTTGAGGTTGCTGTAAGCTGTGATGCCACAGCACTCTATCCAGGGTGACATAGTGAGACTGCCTCAAAAAAAAAAATGTAAGAAAAAGAAAAAAACCCTAATTTGGTGGCTGGATGTGATGGCTCACACCTGTAATCCTAGCACTCTGGGTGGTGGAGGAAGGTGTATTTGCTGAGCTCATGGGTTCAAGACCAGCCTGAGCCAGAGCAAGATTCCATCTCTAAAAATAGCCAGGTGTTGTGGTGGGCACTTTTAGTTCCAGCTACTTGGAATGCTGAGGCAAGAGGATTTTGCTGAGTCCAAGAGTTGGAGGTTGCTATGAGATATTGTTTCCAGAATTTTGCTCTTCACTAGGTTCTTGGTCTCGATGATTCAAAGAATGAATCTGCGGATCACAGATCAGTGTTAAGACAGGATTTACTTACAGAAAAGAATACAGAAGCCCCAGAGCTCCTGGCAGAGAGAGAAAACTCAAGTTGGGAGAGAAAAGCTCTCTCTCTCTGTCTGTCTGCCTCTAGGCTCTTTGTCTAGGGGTATGTATAGTCGCATGGTCCTTGACTGGTACCATGGAGTCCAGTTCCCCAACTTATCTATGTCAGTAGCCTTGGAAGGGCATAAACAATCTCTAGATGTCAGCACGTAAGCTCGCTGACCTTGTGAGCTGACCAACAGTGCCCTGAATGAAATGGCTATTCAGGTTAACAGTAATGTGATTAAAGTTTGGCGAATCAAAGAATCTTTGTCAACAACCAAGGGTTGCCAGACTCTGAGGAAAGTATCCAATATATAGGGGAGAGAAAAAATGAAACCAAACAGAAAAATAAAGAAACTTAAGGGACATATAGACTGTGCAAGAAGAAAATTTATAAAATCCTCAGTGATGGACACAGATAAAATATATGTGTGAAACATAAACAGGAGGACTATTTCTTTCTTTCTTTCTTTCTTTTTTTTTTTTTGTAGAGACAGAGTCTCACTTTATCGCCCTGGGTAGAGTGCCATGGCATCACAGCTCACAGCAACCTCCAACTCCTGGGCTTAGGCGATTCTCTTGTCTCAGCCTGCCGAGTAGCAGGAAGACTATTTATTTAAAGAGGAATATTCAGAGAAAAAATAACTTTTGGAAATTAAACAGTAGATAGAGATATTTCAGGTAAATAACCTAAAATTATTTTTCTGAACTTTATGATATTCATGACATTTGTTACCCTTTTCATATTGTGAGTTTTATAATTTATTCTCTTTTTCTTT
>CAUYON010090507.1:0-16467 GCA_963573935.1 Arctocebus calabarensis
ACAAGGATCAAAAATGTTTTCATATAGTAAACGAGAAAATATCATGAATGGTATGTCAATCAGGTTGATAAAATATCTCAGATTGCATGTGAAGCCCCCACACTGTACCCCATGGTTGAACTAATGTACACAGTTATGATTCAATAAAATAAAATAAAATATTAAAAAAAAAAAAAAGAAGAAAGGGGATGGAGATGGAATGTGCGTGAGGTGAAGTAAAAAACCCGGGTCCAGAATTTAAATTGGAAATATTACTTAAGAACCCGAGTTTTTAAAATTATACATACACACACACCCCTTAGCTGTGCCCACTGAAAAATCTAGATTCAATGCAAGACCAGCCCAGGAGCTCTGATTATAGTTTTGAAATATCATTTCCCACAAAACGAAACTAGAGCTCTTCAGAGAAGTAACTGATCCTGAATCTGAGTCCAGAGACGCATAATTTGAGCCCGGCACACTTAGTCATACAGCATTTCAGAGGAGCCATCAAAGACGGCTGGGATCAGGCGCTCACCCCAGGCGGCTCCCGCTGGCTGTGGAGGGAGCCTCTGGGCCTTCGTAAGGATGAGAAGAGCTCTGGATTGATGCTGCAGTCCTGGCCAGATCCACGGGTCCCGTCTCGCTCTCCCTCTCTCATTTTATGTGTATCTCTCTCTCTATATTACTCCCCCCATATATATAAACAACAGTATCTCTGTACCACGCATACATGTATTGTTGCTTCCGATCTTGATGGTTTAGGACAAGAGCAAACATCATCACCTCCCCGGAGCAGGAGTGAGCTACCTGCCAAGTGCAGTGCCCAGGCCAAGTGGGTCCGAGTGCCTTCCCACCTTGGGGCCCCTTACGGACAGCCCTCCCTTATCCACACATCACTCTGTCCCACCCACAGCCAGGGTGGCCCCCAGGGTCTCTTCTGGAGGTAGCCCCAGGTTCAGGGGCCGGGTCAGCCGAGTCTGCTGTGCTTGCTGAAACTTGAGCTCAAACACGCAAGGATCACACTCCCCTCTTACTGTGTAAATTTAAAAAGTTACACCAACTTAAATATGGCAGCTCTAAAAAAAGACCCCACATCTGGGGGTCTCAAACAAGGCAGCAGTTATATCCATGTGGGGGACTCTGGACACAGGCCCAGGGAGACGAGAGACCCCTTTGTTTTTCTCCTTCACCCTCCTGGCGCCGTCTCCACCCTGCAGCCTGAGGGGCTCAGACCCCGACTCAGGTTTGCTGCACGGCTGGGGGCACAGGGCGGGAGCCTCTTCTCTTCATTGGTGTGCTCTGGACCCCATTCTGCATGCCCAGGGCAGAATGGCACCTGGGGGCACGTGGGCTCCTCCTGCAACCTCCTTCCTGTGTGCTGCTGGTCCCTCAGGCGTAAAAGGGACGTGTGTTTCAGGGACTCAGGACAGAGGCCCAGAAAGGGGTCATCTTACTGGGCATCGCGTCTCTGTGCCCCCGACCAGTAGCGTGTCCTGCAGAGCCGCCCCCCCCAGGCTGATGCTGAGGGACTCAAGGTGGACCTGGCACCTGAGTGGGATGTTACTGTTGGCCGTGGTGGCCCCAGGGACTGAGGTGTCCTGGATGAGGCATCGTCCACCTGCAGAGCTGGTGGTAGGTCAGCATGGCGTCTCTGTGAGCACAAGTCGAGATGTTTCAGAATCGTGCTTTACCAGATAACTGATTTCAGAGCCTTTCTCATTTCTGCCAAGTTCAATGGCTTGAGGACATGCTAGTGGCCGTGTCCTGTCCAACCTGCTCTAGTGACAGACCACAGATGCCCACGGTTTCTGTTCTTTGCCACCACAGCGTGACACTGTCTCTGTGCGTGCATCTCTGAATTTCTTATAATGTATTTAAATTAATTACTGGAAGTGAAATTTCTGGGACAGATTATGTAAATAATTTAAGGCTGTTCGTACTCATTTGCCACCTTGCTCTCTAGAAACCCTCCACTGTCCACCCTGGAGGTGGTGATTTGCTGGTCGGCGTCTCACCTGGTTCTCATCGCTGAGAACCTCGGCAGGTGCAGCGGGTGGAGCTCAGCGCCGACCCTTCTGTTTGTGTCCATTAACTTTAACACCGAATTCAAATGGATCAACACATACGTGTAACATCATTTGCATTTCTCTTACTGTTTCCTTTTCTTTGCTCATTTTTTTCTAATTTTTGCTCGTTTTTCCTAGTGTTGTGAAATGTTTCTTTCATCTTGACCCTGTGCACTGATAGAGTTGAGATGTATCATGGACGCGGCGTCTGCTGTCCCCGAGTTGCTGGCCCGTCCCCAGCTGCTGCCCCGACCCCTGCTGTGAGTGCTGTTTGCTGTCTGAGCTCTTCTTGGTGTTGTTTGGGACAACCTCTGTTTTCCACACGACGCCTGGAGACACAGCTGTCGCGCCTGCCGGCTCTGCCGTCCTCCTCACACTCTGCTCTTGCAGGGTCGCGTGTCACGGTGCTCACCTCCTGCGCTGATGCCTCCTGCGTCTCTCTGTCATCGTCCCTGACCGCTTATTGTCCAGCCCCAACTGCCCCCATCTGGCCTCTGACCTTCACTCATTGGGTGGATGGCATTGGCCTCCTGCTCCCAGATCATAATTAAGTCTTTTCTAACCAACGGTTTAAAACCTAACATTTAGAAACTACTGAGTGTTTACCTTATTGTAACTGTCTAAATATGACCTGTGTCAAGCCCCCCAAAGTTATTTATATTCTGTAATTGAAACTTTATTATATTATTTATTTCAGAGCCATGATATCATTTCCTGCACGGTTTTGCTCTTTGTTTTCCTGGGACTTTTAATTGACTTTTCCCCTTTTCCTTCTGTCTTTATCACTCAGTGTTTATAAATCTCAAGGATAGTACCTGATCTTTAAAATCCTCCCGGCCCCCTCTCCCCGACGTTGTCTCCGGGAGCCCGTGTCTGCTTGTGAGGCCTTGGCGCCCTCACATTTTCTTTCCTGGGCTGTGTCCTGGGTCTTGTCTCTCTCTTTTGTATTTCTCCATTTTTCAAGAAGAAAACCTTACAAAGCAATCAAAGAAAAAAATAGATAAATTAGACTTCATTAAAGGCAAACACTTCTGTGTGTCAAAGGGCGCTCTCAATGAAGTGGGAAGGTAGGTGTGGCACTAAGCCTTACTGCAGAGCCCGTGTCCAGAACATAGAAAGGACTCTCGTAACTCAGCAATAAAAAGACAAATAACCCAATTAAATGTGGGCAAAGGATGTGAAGACACATTTCCAAGGAAGGAATATGAATGGCCACTAAGCCCATGGAAAGATGCTAGTTATTAGGGGGATGCAAACTCGAGCCACAGTAAAATAGTGTTTCACAAGGAAGGCTATACTTAAAAAACAAAGAAAAATAAGTGTTAGCGAGACGGTGGAGAAATTGGAGCCCCCCACCTTGTTGGTAGGAACGTAAAATGATGCAGGCACTTTGGGAAATGGTCTGACAGCGTGTGAGACACTGACACCCAGGACTGTCACATAACCCAGCAGCGTCATCCTCAGATCTACCCGACACACAAAATGCATGCGGAAATGTTCATGGCAGCACTGCTGACAACAGCCAAGATGTGACGGCCCAACGTCCTTCAACAAAGTGGCCCATTCGGACAGGGGATGAGCAAACAGCCACAGAAAGAGCAAGGCGCTGACACACGGCACCCGTGGAACAGCCTTGAGGATGTCACGCCCCGTGAAGAAGCCGGCACAACAGGCCACACATTCTACAACTCCACCCACAAGAAATATTCACAAGAGACAGCTCTACAGACACAGGACGGAGTTTGGCTGTTGTCAGGGTCCTGGGTCGGGGTGGGGAGTGACTGCTGACGGGTTCATTTTAGGGTAGGGGAGAAGGCTCTAGAATTAGCTGGTGGTGATGGTTGCACAGTCTCCCAAATGTGCGGACAGTCACTGAATTGTACACTCCTAATTTTATGGTACATAAATCACATCAGGAAAAAAGAACACGCTCTTTTGTGATTTCTTATTCTAACAGTATCTGGGGAGAACGGAGGCCTCGTGTACCTGAAACGTCTTTATTCTTCACACACTTTCCTTTACTCAGTGACTGATCGATTGAAGCTGGCAGGGCACACTCCCACCCTGTCTCCCCAGTTGATGTTTTCCTGGGAAGGCCGCTTCTATTTTCATAACAAATTGATAGAACAATGTATCTCGAAATATATCAGTGTTTCAGCTGACATTCGTTTGTATAGGAAAGTTACATTACTATTCTCAAAATGCAATTTGATTTTAAATAAACTACGCAGTGGCAAGTCTTGAATTCCATTCCAGATACAGCAGATCACACGTAAGCAAAGGACGTGGGACTCCGGTGCTGCGGTGCCCAGAGGCCAGTTCAGACGGCCGTGTTCATGGGCAGACTGGGGGTTTAGGACTCTGGCTTTAACATTGGACATTCCAAATAATTTGTTACTCAAAAACAGAGGCTTTACCATGTTTTATTTCACTTTAGGAAATTGGGGTTTAGGGGTGATATGATGTAATACACTATAAGCACCCCTTCTGAGTATGTGGTAGAGGTTCCCAGGCAGCCTTTCACGCAGGACGGCTGACGTGCAGGGAAGACCGTTGCGGCTGCATGCGTGATGTGCACAGTTTGGCTGGGTATAGAATTCTAGCTTCAAAATGGTTTTCCCTTGGTGCTCGGCAGGCGTCTGGGGTCTTCTGGAATCCAGGAGTGCTGATGAGAAGTTCCCCACTATTGTCATCTTGTTCTGGCTGTGGGGCATGTTTCTTCTCTCTGGAAGCTCCGGGACTCTCCCCCCTGGTGTCCTGACATCTACCTGTGCCGTCCTGTTGCTCCTCTGGAAGCAGAGCCTTCTGTATCCCAGCTCCTCCCCGGTGAGCTGACACGATGACATTCCGTGCCTCCCAGTTTGTCGTGAGGATGGACAAGGGGCTGTGTCGGACTGCCTGGCAGGTGTCTCAGCCCCGTGACTGTCCCTCTGCCTGAGCTCCTGCTCCCAAGACCCTGTGGGCCCTTGAGGCAGACCACACCTGGCTGCCCAGCCCTGTGGCCTGACAGGCCTGTCACCACGTCCTCCTCAGGAGCTCCTGACTTCTTTAAAGCCTACCTTTGGTGCTGGCCCAGGGTTCTCAGGATAAAGCCCACGCCTGCAGCTTGGCCCGCGCCGTACTGGTAAACCATGTCTCTGAGACTCAGCTGCAGCACAACACCCAGATCTGTGGTGTCTCCCAGGATCTGTGGTTTGGCTCTCCCATTGCGCCATCACGGCTCGTTTCAGCCTCCAGAGAGGCTGCTGGGTGCAGAGTGGAAAGAGGTTTGGACAGTAGGGACCCAGGACTGGGTCCTGCTGACCCCTCCAGCCCTTCCTCCACCCTGAGGAGCCCCCACATCATCCACACATCAGTGCCTGCCATGGCTGCCCCCCAGCAGAAGGCCCTCTGCCCCGCCCTGGCCCAACTGCTTCCAGCACGGATCAAACTGTGCTTGACCTCTGCAACCCCCTGCACCCTCTGCACCCCGTCTGTGTCCCCAGGGTCCAGCCTGTGACCCACTGGCCACATGCAGCTGGGCAGGGTGCTGTCTGTCCTCACGGTCCTTGACTAAGATGGTGTCTCGGGTGGGGAAGGTGGTGAGGAAGGCTCGGAGCTCAGCATCAAGTTGGCAGGGGACTCAAACATCTCAGGATTCAAGGTAAATAATATCTTGATGTATCATTTAAAAAACTTGAATGCAAAAACATGCCTGATGAGCAAACTGTCAACATTTTAAAGAAAGACAGGATTGAAGTAACGCCTGTTGAGCACGTTGAGCCTGAGGTACGAGACAATGGGAACACCCCCTGACTTTCCTAAAGGTCGTCAAGGGGGGTGAGAGCAGTGTGGCCAGGTGCACGGCCTGGGGCCTGAGCAGGGAAGGGGGTGAGACGAGCTGGCCTCAGGACTGCGGGGTCCCCAGAGAGCTTAGCAGCACATGTGGCCCCTTGGACGTGGCTGGCAGCTCAGATGCCACCAGGTGTCCGGCTCCTCTGCAGCCTTTTCTCCACACCAGTGTGCAAGGAGGGGCTATCAGGGTTAGCGAGGGCTGGGAGGTCAGGAAGATGCTGGCGCTTCCACTCTGCGTCTGAGGGAAGCTGGTGACCAGAGCAAGAAGAGGTCCAGGATGAGCCACCCTCCCCTGGAGCTGCAGGACCAGCGCCAGTTACACCCTGACAAGTGGTGCAGCATGACCGTGAGAGGGAGCAGGCCCCGGGGTGCCCAGAGTCTTCACACAGACGTCTGCTCAGACACCAGCGTCAGGCTGGCTCGGGTCCCTCAGAGAGACACGTTGAGGTGCTAGCCAATGCGAGTGTGACCTTACTTGGAAATTGGGTTTGCAGATGACATGCTTGGTAAGACATGCTTGTGCTGAGTCAGGTGGGTCCTAAAGCCAGTCGGTGGGAGACAGGCGAGACATACCCTCCTGGCCCTGCGGCTGGGTCACAAGATGCCTCGGACCATCTAGGGTATAGATGGCAGAGACTTGTTGGGGCTGGGAAGCCTCAGACGCGGCTCCTGCTGAGGGAACCCCCCCAGGAAGTTCAGGCCTCTTCCCTGCTAGGACTGACCCTGTCTATGAAAGTGGGGCCCATGTGGCCTAATCACCTCCCCAAAGCTATCAGGGGGTCAGATTTCAGAGTAGGATTCTGGGGGGATGCAGACATTTAGGCCATAGTGCAGCTCAAGCTGGGTCACTGCAGCCACTAGAGCTGAAGAGAGAAGAGACTCTGCCCTCAGGCTTGGGAGGGAGTGTGTCCCTGACACACCTGGGCTGTGAGCTTCCAGCCTTTAGGTGGTGACAGATGCCACCCAGTCTGTGATAATTTGCCATGGCAGCCCTGGGACACTAATACACCCAAGGTAAAACATCAGCACTTTTCTGAAGACTGGGGAAGAGATTATAAAAATAGCAAGAAAGTGTTAAAATGAGGAAATTAATCATTTTGCTGCAGAGCTGCTTACTTCAACATCGGCTGGCTGCAGGGGGTTGCAAACAATGGGGGGGGGTGTTCCTTACATAACGTCCCTCCCGTGGTGCGGGCTCTGTGGGGGCACAGTCGAGTTCCTCCCTCTCTGATCCCCTTTCAGAAATTCTCCTGGATGATCTTGGGGCCTTGGTGCTGACAAAGACCTGCCAGAGGGCAAATACTGTTGTTTCAGCTTGTCAGTTTTTCTGATTATTTTTGTAGAAAACAAGAGATCTTTTCAAATGAGAAATAGCCATTACTCGGCCTGGCCGAGTTTGAACCCACCATCTCTGGTATATGGGTCCGGCTTCCTACCCCTTTGAGCCACAGGTGCTGCCCAAATAACCATTACTTTTAAATGAAAAAGCAAAATTTAAAGATGCCCCAGCTTGCATGGTTTTCTCTGCTTTTACCTTGTTGGGATGAGGCTCTGTGGCAGAGGGCCAGAGCAGGCTGAGGCCCCGGAGAGACAATGAGCCTTGCCTGTCCCTCCCACCGACTTCCTCCAGATTATTTTGTGAATGAGCACCAGCCTTCTTCCCGCCCCCTTCCCGTTCCCAGTTGCTGGCTCTAAGCATGTTTAATTTATACTCAAACCTTTGCTTTCATCTTATGAACTAAAAGCAGAAGTGTCACATTTTAAAGAGAGGTATTAAGGAAAGAAGATGTGATGGGCTCCCCTTCTCCCCAGAAGCTGATTCTTTCCTACAAGTTGTCCAGCCTTGGCAGCCGTCACGTCCTGCAGTGCCCACCAGCCCATCTGGCCCATGAGGGATGGCTTCAGACCTTGGGGAGGTCACATGGCTGTCCACTGCTGGCCTCCCTGGAGTCCTGCTCCACCCTGGGGTTGACCAAAACACTTTAAAGAGGAGATTTCCACGGGAGACAGTGGCCTCTGGGGCAGGGACACCAGAGCCAAATTCAGAAAGTGGCCTGACCACTGTTGTCAGAGCAAGGAAGGCAGGATAGGGGCTAGGGGCAGTGTCCTGCTTCATGGGGCCAGTGGTTAGTGGGGACAGTTGTTCTGGGACACCAGGCACCAAGGTGGCCTTGTGGAGACCTGGCTGCTGTTCCCACCTCCCTGGAAGCACAGCCACCCAAGTATAGAGAGGGCCTTGCTGGGGACACTGTGCTCTCCTTAGTCTGGGGCTGATCTGGATGTGGAAAAGGACGCTGAAGATAGTCAGGGTGTGCTAGCCTCTGCAATCCCACACCTCAACCGTGGCAGGCATGCCTACATGCAGACCGCACTTGGCGGTGCCCAGGCTTTGGATCCTCAGCCTGTCTCCTCACAGAGCTGCCTTGTGTCACCCACCTGTCCCCCTGAGCTTGGGGCCGTGAGGCTTGCCAGGAGGACGGAGGGCGTAGGGACAAAGGCAGCCTCACCGCCCAATGTCAGGACACTGCCAGAGAGTGCTGGGAGGGCGGGAAGGGGAGCAGTGATTGCAGTCTCTGGGATTCCAGGGAGCCCCCACTGTCACGACAGAGGGATCTGGACGTGGGCTGGGATGTGGGGGGCTGTGTGGAGGCCGTCAGAGTCTGAGGGGCACTGACTTGCCCGGCGAGAGGGGCTTTTAAGAGCAGCAGAGTCTAGAGACGCAGGTGGCATCTACAGATTTAGAAATGAGGGGACAGCGAAGAGTCCCCTTGTAACCAGGGACAAGAAGAGATGTGCCATGAGGAGACCTCTGTCCTCAGTGGGGAGGTGCTCTTCCCCAGGACCAGAGCAGGGAGGTCAAAGCTTCTGCCTGCTGCCGACTTGCAGCTGTGGGAGGGGGGCTCCTGCCACGGGGACTGAGCCCAGCGCACTGGGTCTCCAGAGCCCCAGCCCAGACACAGGCTGCACCTGGAGTCCCGGGGGCAGAACTCACAGAGCTGAGGTGTGGGGAGGGTCAGCCAGCTTGGTGACAGCTGTCTCTTGTCCCACAGCTCTAGGCTTTTTGGCACAACAAGCCTTGGCTGAGGAGGGGTCCTAACCCTCCAGGGGACGAAGCAGAGTCCGCCTGAACCTCAGAGAGTAGCTGCCTGCCACTGGTAACCTCACTTGTCAGGCTGAGAGGACAGCAGGCTGGGGAGGGGGTCACCACACCAGGCACAGCCTCGGTCAACAGGAGGGAGCCAGAGGCAGAAAGAACAAGACAGCGGTGTCTCTTGGCTCCTTGGGAGCACACCAGCGTGGAAAGTCACGGGTGGGAACCTGGGAGGTGTCGGTGGTGTGAACGCTGCTGTGCCCGTCCCGCCAGCCTCCCTGGTGTGAGTGCCCTAAGACAGAAGCCTCCACTGCAGGCTGCGTCTGAGGGTCCGACCTACGCCGCGATGCTGTGGCAGCTGCAGTGAGGATGCGGTGACCCTGGCACGGCTCTTAGTGAGGTCCTGCTGGGAGCTCCCTTTGCCCACAGGAGCCCCCTACCCAGGCTGCTGCCCTCCCTGGGGAAGTCTCGTCTGTAGCTGGTCCAGGCCCTTCTGAAGGGCAATGCCAGCTCCAGAGCCGCTGCGACGTCTGGCTCCTCCCTGGTGGGCTCACCTCCCTGGCCTGTGCAGCGGGGGTTCTCCAGAGAACCCCCGGGCCCGGGGACAGAGTCTGTTTTCAGGGCCCAGCCTCTGAGACGCAGCCGAGCTTGTCGTCCTGTCGTGGCTGGCTGAGGGGGAGGTGGGGAGCACTTGGCCCACCTGCACCCCTCCCTGCCTCCCTCCTGGGGTGATCGGACTCATCTTCCCTCTTTCGACCTCAGTAGCAAGGAGCATGTGACCCGTGCGCTCCCCACCCGTAGCCGGGGCCGCGCCCTGTCATTCCTTCCTCAGCTCCTCACCCTGCTTACTCTCCTGCCTTCAAAGTTAGAATGTTTGCACCCTGTTCTTTGACCAAAATTCAATCCTTTTGGCTTATTTATATATGGCTCATCCTAAATTTGCAAATGAATGTTCACCTGTTGGGGAGTCTGTCCACTGACTCACAGAGGAGCCCAGGATCACATGGGGCTCTCGCGCTCTCTCTCTCTCCCCCCCCCCTTTCTGTCTCTCTCTCTCTTTTCCTCTCTCCCTCTCTCTCTCTCTTTCTGTCTCCCTCTCTCTCTCCTTCTCTCTCTCTTTCTGTCTCTCTCTCTCTATCCTTCTCTCTCTCTCTTTCTGTCTCTCTCTCCTTCTCTCTCTCTCTCTTTTCCTCTCTCCCTCTCTCTCTCTCTTTCTGTCTCCCTCTCTCTCTCCTTCTCTCTCTCTTTCTCTCTCTCTCTCTCCTTCTTTCTCTCTCTCTTTTCCTCTCTCTCTCTCTCTTTCTGTCTCTCTCTCTCTCCTCTCTCTCTCTGTTTTCCTCTCTCCCTCTCTCTCTCCCTCTCTCTTTCTGTCTCCCTCTCTCTCTCTCTTTCTCTCTCTCCCTGGAACTTCAGTCCGACCGTGCTCTCTGCATTTGCTGGTCACTGTTTGCCTTTGCCCCACAGTGGTGTTCTGGTCTTTCAGTCCCCCAGGGCCAAGCATTGTCCTTGTTTCAGACCAAGCCCCTCCAGGGGTGTTCATGCCCATGTGGGGTCCAGTGTGCGCAGTCCAGGGCCCTGTGGGGCCTCCGCTGCCCTTGGGGTTGCAGGATAGGGCAACATTCTGGGTTTCTCAGTGGTTTTCCCTACCGGGTCCCCTGTTACTTTGGTGCAGCAGCTGAGTTCTCCCACGCCTTGGGGTAAGGCTCTGGGTGTCCGCAGGCAGCCGCTCAGTCCGGCATTTTAGGTGGAAGCGTCTGCTTCTCAACCCTGAGGCTGTGGGTCTGGAGGGGCTGCTGGGGTCGCTGCCCCTGCACACCTTCCCTCCTGCCTCCCATGTGCTCCGAGACCTCTCTGACGCTCCCCCCGCACAGACGCCGACTCTGCAGCCTGTTTCCTCCCTGCTGTCCTGGAGCTAGGCGTGTGCCCCTCTGGGCTGTCCTTAGCTGGAAGTCCCTGCTGCCGAGGAGAACATGCAGCTCGCAGAGCCTCCCCACTGCTGGGTGGAAACGGGGCTCTGGGAGCCCAGATAGTTGGCTCACGCCCACGCAGCTGAAAGTAATCTGCAGAGCTCATGGGTCACGCTGCAACACTGTGTTCCTGCCCCCAAGCCACAGCCTGTCATCTTATCTGGCGGCGGCTGATTTAACAAACTAAAGAATCCCCCACACTTCCGAGGCCCCTGGCTGAGGACAGCTCCTGGGGGGCCTACAGGGTTTTCCAGGGTGCTTTGGGTCACGGGGTCCCTTGGTTCTAACTCCCGCTTGTTGCAGGCAGGACTCCAGGAGGGGTTCCTACTGCCCATCTGTCCACCGTGGCACTGCCCTGGCCACAGAACAAAGGTTTGCAGATGCCCAGGCATTGGACCTGTGGACACAGCCTCAGACGCAGCTCGTGCAGGGTCAGGGACGGCTCTGCTCACAAGGGCCTCCCCCTGCCACTGTGCCTGGAGCTGCGCCCTGAGCCGCGCAGACCTGCAGACTTCGGAACCAACGTTGGCTGCCTCTGCCGCCTTCCTGACACCTGCTTTTACCAATTGCAAAGAAGCATGAAGCAGGAGAGGGAATGTCCCACCCCCGAGATGGTGTCAGAAGGGAGTGACAGCTGCTGTGTGGCCACTGCAGCTCTGGACTGGGGTGGCCTCTCCCTGCTGGGGACCCCTCCCGTGCTTGCACAGTGTCCATTACACGTGTAAGGTGCATGCGTCCTGGTGAGAATCTAACAGAAACAGGTCGGCTGCCAGAGTGACTCTCCCTGAACCCCCTCCTCGCCCATTGCACCGTCCTCCCCAGGGACGCCAGGCCACCACTCTTGGAGGCCTTCCCACAGTCACCGTGTGGGTGGCGAGCCCCTGGACAGGCGGGCGGACTGCACTTCGGGTTTTAGTCCTACAACCTGCTTGCTCCCTTGGCAACATGTCTGGGGTTTCCCATCTAACTGTTTCCCCTCGGGAGGGCAGTGGGGCCGTCTCCTTTTCTCCACATCACTGATAACGCTGTGTGTCCCAAATACGGACTTTCTGGGAGAAACCGGCGCACCTCCACACCTCATGCCCTATGTGAACACAGATTCAAAACACCAGATTTGCCAAATAAAAGGTTTCCTTGGCCAACAGCCAGTGTGGGGAGTGCAGGTGCTTTCTGATGGCGCCCGCACATGGGGCAGCTGCTGGTAATGGGGAGTGACCCCGTCTGTGCCACCCAGGACCACGGCAGACTGTGTCCCCTGGAAGGGCCCCCTGTGCAAAGCCAGTAGGACCAGGCAGGAGCGAGTCCTGCCCCACGGCAGCTGCACTTCTTGCCTCTCCTTGGACGGGGACTTGAGTGGAGGATTTGGGGGTTAGGGGGCTCTGCCAAGCTGGTCTGCAGCCCAGAGGGCAGGCAGCTGTGTGACAGCAGGGGTTGTGCACATCCCTGAGGATCCACGTAGCCCAGAGAAATGGAACAGTAACCCGGTTCTTAAAAGTCAGCATGGACTCTGTTGAGCTAAGAAGGGAGTTAGTGCCCACCTCTGAGTATGGAAGGTTCCAGAGGCATCTTGCCCGACCAAGATGACCCGCAGACCCTTGAGGCCACTCTTTGTCTCACATTTTGGCTTCAATTCCTGCTAATCTCTCCGCCCCCTCCCCAGCATGCTGCAGGTCACGAGCCCCTGGTAACTTTCCAGAGGCTCCTGCCCACAGGAGACTCCCATTCCCTCTGGCTGGGGGACCAGAGGTGCTGACTCAGGGCAGAGGAGGACCAGGGCAGCAGAGTAGCAGCTGACCGACCGCCAGCCCCCAAGCTGGCCCCTTGAAGCCCACACCACTCCTGCTGCAGCCACAGACCTAGGATCAGCTCTGCCTTTGCTAAGGAGAGACACACCGGCTTCTTGGGGTTCTTCTAGGATGGATTCGGGGCATGGCTCAGTCCAGGCCACATGAGCGAGTCCTCTGAATAGTTCAGGGCTTTCTGTAGATGCAGGTGAGAGGGCAGGAGGGTGGCCAGCCCATGTGATGGGGACCCAGAGCTGCCCCAAACAGGCAAAGTTGGCAGCACCTTATGACCTGCTCTTGGCCAGCTGGGACGGCCTAGAGTTCCTCAAACCTGCGCCTGGTCCCTGGTCCCTGGGCCACTTTGTCATTTCAAGGTCAGCACCGCCCTGGGAGCAGCTGGGCCCGCTAACTGGGAAGGCACAGCCCAGGGCTGGCTTGTGCTGCCAGAGGCATTATGATGAGACTCAACAGAACGGGAGGCTGAGAAGAGCCCTCGGAACCTAATTCCTGTTGTTGACCTCCTCAGGGGACCGGACGCACTTCAATCCCTTTACCCCATAGTCGTCGGAGACTGACTGTGGGTGAGGATCTGAGGTGATGGGGATCACTGGCTTAATTCAGAAAACACTTACCGATGCCCATTGCTTGTGCCAGGTGCTGGGGGTGTGGAGGGTCCAAGATCAAGTCCCTGTTCTCATTGGGAGAAGCAGGGCCAGGCCGGGGGGACGCCCAGGGTGCAGCGCTGAGGAAGGCTCTTGCTTCCAGGGCTGGCCTGAATCTGCACGGACCTGGGGCCGGACACCTCCTGGGGTTTGTGCCCTGCCGTCTCTCTTGCCTTGTTCTAGTCCTGGTGTTGAGCAGGACATTGATGGACGGAGATTTGAATGGATGGATGAAGGCCCGGTGGGGTTGGCCCCCGTGTTCCCTTACACCCCAGGCCGTGAGCTCGGCTCGGTCCTCGCCCCGGAAGTCTGGTTAGCAGGCACGTGAGCTAGTCCTCATCTGTGAGATCTGGTTATTCAGCATTCTGCTTTCTGGTGGTTTTTTCTCAGGATCATGAAATCAAATCCTGCATACACATGAGTCCCTACTCAAAATTGCACGTGCCCTGTGTCTCCCTCCCCGCCGAGTCCCTTCCTCTCTAGCGCCCTGCCCAGCACACTCTGCCTGTCTTCGCTGCTCCAACTCTACTTTTTTCAACTTACCGAGACTACTGGGTGCTGTTTGGATTCTTCCTCTCTGCACTGCTGCCTGTCAAGGTCTGAAAAAAACATTTTATGTGGTTCTTCATAAATATAATTCCATAGCAGTTTGGGGGGGGGAGTTTTTCAAAACATTTAATACGTGATCACATTTGCTCTTTACAACAATCAATGATATTCACAATTCAGGTAATATTCCATTTTGCAAACGAGGACAGTGCTCAAATATTTTAGTGATTTCTTAAGAAAAATGTCTTTATCAATATCTTTTCATTTAAAATGGCTATATTGGCTTGGTGCCTGTGGCTCAAGCGGCTAAGGCGCCAGCCACGTACACCTGAGCTGGCCGGTTCGAATCCAGCCCGGGCCGCCAAACAACAATGACGGCTGCAACCAAAAAATGGCCGGGCGTTGTGGCGGGCACCTGTAGTCCAGCTACCTGGGAGGTGGAGGCAGGAGACTCGCTTGAGCCCAGGAATTGGAGGTTGCTGTGAGCTGTGATGCCACGGCACTCCATCCAGGGTGACAGCTCGAGGCTCTGTCTCAAAAAAAAAAAAAAAAAAAAAAAAGGCTATATTGAGATATACTTTCTATTCCATATTTGAAGTATACAACTCACAGGTGCTTAGAGCAGTCACAGACTTGTGCAGTAGTCATCACCATCTAATTTTAGAAATCTTCATCACACCAAAAAGAAACCTCATGCTCCTCAGCAGCCACTCGCCCACCCCCAGACCCTGGTAACCACTAATGACTCTCTGTTTCTCTGGGTTTGCGTGTTCCGGACATTTCACAGAAGTGGAATCCTATGATATGTGGCTTTTTCTGTCAGGCTTCTTACACTTAGCATAAAGTTTTCAAGACTTCAATTCCTTTTATCGTTAAATAACATCCCATTGTTCATTTAGTTCATCCACTGGTCAGTGGTAGGGCGTTGCAGTTGTTTCCACCTTTATGAATATTATGATCCATATATTCATTTGCTATGAATTGCACGTGCTGTTTTCTGTGGACACTTTCACCTGGCCTAGGGGCAGAGTCCGCGAGTCCTAGGCAGCTCCGCGTGTGGCCTGCTGGGGAGCGCCGAGCTGGCTTTCAAAGAGGCTTATCAATTCTCCAGGCCCACCGGTGATGTCTGAGGGATCCGGTTCACCACATCTTTATCAACACTCGATATTGTCTGGTGAGGTTTTTTGGTTTGCTTTTCCTTTTTAGGCTATTCTGGCAGGTGTGAAGTGTCATTCCTTGTGGTTTTGATTTGCGTGATGGCTGATGAGGGAGCATCTTTTCATACTTATCGGGCATTTGTGCTTCTTTGGAGAAATGTCTGTTCAAATCCTTTGGACATTTTTTACCCGGATGTTTGTCTGTTGATTATTGAGTCGTGAGAGTTCTTTATATATGATTTAGATACAGGTCCTTTATGAGACATACAACTTACGAGTGTTTTCTCCTATTCTGTGGGTTTTAAGTTTCTTGGTGGTACCATGTTATTTCACAAAAGTTTTTAATTTTGCTGAAGTCCAGTGTATCTGTTTGTTGTTGTTGCTTGTGCTTTTGATGTCATATCTAAAAATATATTTCCTAAATCAAGGTCTCGAAATTCACCTCTCTACTGTCTTTTAGGGGCTTTATAGTTCTGCTCTGAGATTGAGGTCTTCAACCCACTGTTGAGTTAAACTTTGTGTGATGTGATGTAACAGCCCAACCTCACTCTTTGGCATGTAGATAGCCACGTCTACCGGCACCAATTTGTGAAGAAGACAATTCCTGCCCGGCTAAATAGCTCTGGCGGCCTTGTTGAAAATCAACTGAACATAAACAAAAGTGTTTACACTGGACTTCCATCGCACCCCACTGATCCACGTGCCTGCCACTATACCAGGAGCAGGCTGTCTTCATCTCTGTAGGTCTCAAGTACTTTAGAAACTGGGAAGTATGAGTCCTCTAACTTTATTCTTTTTAAATATTCCTTCATTTGTTGTTTTCCCTTGCACTTCCATATGAATTTTAGAATGTTTGTCATTTTTTTGCAAGAAAAATCTAGCTGGGATTTTGATAATGATTGAATTGATGCCGACTGCCATTTTGAGGAGGACGTCCACTTTAACAGTAATGAAAGTTCCAGTCCACGAACACGGGACGCCATTACTTAACTCTTCTCTAATTCCTTGCAACAATGTTCTGTAGTTTTCAGTGTACAAATTTTGCACTTCTGTTAAATTTAAACCTAAGTATTTTATTATTTTTGATGCCATTACAGATGGAATTCTAATTGTTTTCTTGTTCCATTCCGGATGGTTCACTGGTCGAGTCCAGTTGGTTTATTATATTAATTTTGTATTCTACAACTTTGATGGACTTTTTATCATTTCTATATTGTTAATGCGTAAGCATGCTAAATGGTGTGTGTGTGTGTGGAGACAGAGTCTCACTCTATCACCCTCGGTAGAGTGCTGTGGAGTCACAGCTCACAGCAACCTCCAACTCCTGGGCTTAGACGATAGTAGCTGGGACTACAGGTGCCCACCACAGCACCCG
>CAUYON010090508.1:0-13208 GCA_963573935.1 Arctocebus calabarensis
TAGTGATCAAGAAAATGCCATGAAGGCTATCTGTAACAGTACGATCAAAATATTTCTGAATGTATATGAAGCACATTGTGCCCTATGATTGCACCAATGTACACAATTATGATTCAATAAAATTATTTAAAAAAAATAAAATAAAATAGGCTTGGTTAGATTTTGAAATAATGAAATGTCAGAATAATAAAGGCTTACTCTGTATTTCAAATTTTTCTTAGAAGTATTTTCTAACTATAAGCCCCATTTCTCCAGCTTATTCATGCCAATATGTTTTTAAAAGAGTTTCACAATTAATTTATGAGGCCAGATGTTTAAACAGTTTGGTTTTATTTTTCTAATTTGCAACACAAACTCTCCTTTCACTGGGCAAGACAACTTCTGAGTGATGGATTTAGAGTTGTTTCTTAGGCCTTAGATTTTCCCTAGTAATTCAGTTCACAGCAGTGTAGTGGTTTGCTTGTGTGCCCAACTTATTGAATTTGAGGCAAAACTTTATTTTAAAAACAGGTTGCCCATTGTCAGCCTGCTGAGGTTTTCTCCTTTGGGTTTCAATATGATTGCATTCTGCCATGCCAAGAGAGAGAATAAAAAACTGTCCTATGTCATCAGAAATCCTTTTTGAAATTCCACTGGAATCCTTTGATAGCTCATTGGTTTAGCACAGGAGATGTTTCTTGTTTTCTTTTTATATTTGCTTATCCTAGTTTAGATGAAAGACTCTAACTTTAGGCAGAGGTTGATGATAATAGCTGGGAATTTAAAAAGCTATATTAAGAGTTCCTGAAATTAGTATTAGTCAGAGAACAATGCAAAATCAGCAGAAAATGTCCATATAATAAGGAACTTATTAAGTAAATAAACAGTGATTATTTTAAAAAATTTAACACAGAATAACTTGAAGAATACCCACCCTTACCAGCTTCCTTGGCTCTCCATTCCCAGGGGATTCCGGTGTCCCAGGCATGCCGCTCTGTCCTCCTGATGAACCTTCTCACCAGCTCTCCTTTCTTTCCTTATTTTCTTTAAATTTTAGCTTAAACGTTAATCCCTGGGACTAATTAGACTTTGTTTCCTTTATGCACTCCTAGTTGGTCCCCAAAGCAACAATGGGGGGTAAGCTGGGTGGCTATCAATTTTATTTTAGAGATGTGAGAGGCAGAGATAAGGAAATCAAGGTACAGAGCAGTTAAATGATTTTCCCGAGATTACACAACTAGAGAGGGACAGAACTTGATGAACCATTCATTTCCTGATACTGCTACAGCAAATGGCTCTTATCCTCAACAGTGCTTCCCAAAGTTCTCTGAACTCCCCAAAATAAACAAATCTAAGACGATTGTAATAGTTTGAAGCACTATTTTACATTTGGGTTAGAGGAAAAGCATGACATCATAACTGCATAATTGAAATACAAGTTTCCAAAGAGCAGGAATAACAGAAAGAGATTTTGATAAATGACAGCTCGCACATATGGCTTCTTCTTCTTTTTTTTTTTCCCCCAGCAAATATCCTATCTGTTGGATACACTTTGCTTTTAAAGTGATGATGTTTAAAGCCTGTGACACTGAGTTTTGTATTAAGGGTTGATAGTGCAATTCTGGGGTTAGATGCTGGTGGGGAAAGAACTCCACTTAGTGCTGGTCAAAAGATTTGCAGACAAGGACATCTTGCTTTATGTTTCACAACTTAAAGAGAAAACAGAGACCTTTAGTAGCATCGGGTACTTTACCAGGCTAATTAAATCTTTCTGAAATATTACCTAAAACATGGGTGAGAGAGGATACCCGGGAAGGGTGAGGTCTAGGAGAACCAGTCTTCTCAAGGAGACCACAGGATACACCTGCAGAATCCTCTCCATGGTGACTCAGCCCTTAGGAATTTGTAAACTTAACTTCCTGGAACTTGGAAATTTCCAAGTTCTGTGAAATCCTGCAGTTCTGTAGGGGCTAGAATAGTGTCTTCCACTTGATTCAAACTGGCCAATGAGAAGGGTACCTGTGGGGTGGAACTTTTTGACTGTCGATAAAAAGGGAAAGATCAAGTCAGTCGAAGAGCATGGGCATTTGGAATTTGTCTATGCCATAAGCTCCCGGCTGGTGAATAAAGCCCTTCCTCTTATAAACGTGGTGTTTGGGTGCTCTTTCTCTCTGTTGGGCTTTGTCTTCGTGCAACATGGAAAGAGGCAATATAAATACTGAGTATTCTTTTTTTTTTTTTTTTGTGGAGACAGAGTCTCACTTTATCACCCTCGGTAGAGTGCCGTGGTGTCACACTGCTCACAGCAACCTCCAACTCCTGGGCCTAGGCGATTCTCTTGCCTCAGCCTCCCGAGTAGCTGGGACTACAGGCGCCCGCCACAGCGCCCGGCTATTTTTTTGTTTTGCAGTTCGGCCGAGGCCGGGCTTGAACCCGCCACCTTCTGTGTATGGGGCCGGCGCCCTACTCGCTGAGCCACAGGCGCCGCCCTCTGCTTCCATTCTTGCATTTATTTTTCTCTCTGACGCTGACCTTCTTGCCTCTCTCTTATTAGAACCATGGTGCTTACATTTGGCCCACTCAGATAATCCACATCTGAAAATCATTAATTTTCTTTTCTTTTTCTTTATTTTTTTGGTTGCAGTTTTTGGCTGGGGCTGGACTCGAACCCGCCACCCTCGGCATATGGGGCTGGCGCCCTACTCCTTTAGCCACAGGTGCCGCCATGAAAGTCATTAATTTCACCATACTTACAAAGTCCCTTTTGCCATATAAGGTAACATATTCACACATTCCAGAGATTAGGATGTGGACATCTTTGAGGAGCCATTTTTCAACCCACCACAGTAAGCATAGTTATTTTATAGTCTGTGTCCAATAATTTCAAAATCTAAAAGTATTTGTAGATATGTTTCTGTTTTCCAGATGGTTCTCATCAGAAAACAGAGCGGTTATGCTTGATGGTGTGCTGTTCTTTGTTTTTGCTTTGTTTGTCTTGTTGTTATTATTTGTTTTAATTTTGTTTCGAAATAGAGTCTCACTCTGTTGCCCTGGGTAGAGTGCTGTGGCACCATCATAGCTCATGGCAACCTCAAACTCTTAGGATCAAGCAATCCTCTTGCCTCGGCCTCCCCAGTAGCTGGGACTACAGACACCTGCCACAATATCTGGATCGTTTTTCTATATTTAATGGAGACAGGGTCTTGCTCTTGCTCAGGCTAGTCTTGAACTCCTGGCTCAAGCAATCCTCCTGCCTCGATCCCCTAGAGCAGCGGTTCTCCACCTGTGGGTCGTGACCCACAGGAACTGTATTAAAGGGTTAGCATGGCATTAGGAAGGTTGAGAACCACTGCCCTAGAGTGCCAGGGTTACAGGCGTGAGCCACTGTACCCAGCCTGCTTTTGTATATGAAATGTATTTTTAAGAAAAATGTGAGGCCTGGAGTGAAGGTGCTTCATGTACAGGCTGTGTGCTTGCTTTTCCCACATGACTCATGCTGGACCATTTTAAACCAAGATCAAGGCTGCGACACTCCCTTGGTCAACCAGACCGTGTAAATCTGACTGCCAGGCCGTGCTGGGGGTTGTTTACTCTGGCTCAGACTCACTGATCAGGTGGAGCTCAGGGGGCCCGTCTCACTGTGGGGACGATCTCCTCTTAGTATCCCCGCCTCATGCTGTCCTAAGCTCTGGTTTCTCACTCTTACCCAAGTGAGCCCAGGAAAAAAGCTCAAGGGATTAGTTTCTGGGTTTTCATTCTCCTTTCAGTTTCAGCCTAGTTGTTCTTTACTATCTTGTCAAGTCTTTGAAAAAAGGGTGTCCAATAATAATTTACCTAGCATTTTTAGTTGTTTTTATTAAGAGGGTTTGGCCTGAGGAAAAACCTATCATAATCACGAAGTGAAGTCTCTCAGTAATAATGGTAATGAATTCATAGTCTACATACGACCCTGTTCTGATTGTTTACGTATATTCTATATAGGACGAAGCGATAGAATGGACGGTGGCCCTGAGAGGCACCTTCCCAAACCCCGGACAACTCAAAGAGAGACGATGAGAACTGAAAACCAGATCATGTTTACCGAGGAAGAATCGTTTCAAATCTGACATTATACAATGCTGGTGCATCTATGTACATATCCTTATAATTATTACTAGAGAAAGAGCCTCACAGCCTTCACACATTCCTGTATTACTATTCAGTAGACATTTTATTGAGCACCAATGTTGTATCAATTGCTCGGCAGGGGGCTACAAACACAAAGAGGAATAGAAACAACCTCTGACCTTCAGCTCACCAATTGCTTGGGAGAGTGGACACAGGGGCTGCTGTTCTGCTGTGTGGCACTTTGCCCACAGTGACAAGGGCACCGCTCAGGAGGAGGGGGCTCATCCACGCCGTGGGCTCGGGAGGGATCCCTGCACTGAATCGTAGGTCCTGGTGAGGGTCTTCTGGGTAAGGGTTGGGGTGGCAGGAAGGACTATCAAGCAGAGGGGATACCATAAGCAAAGACCCAGTATTAAGTGACAGTGTGTGCATATGCGTCAGGGACCCAGGGAGGAGGCAGCTGCAGCTAGTATTCCCCTTGGATCCGCCAGAGGAGGCTCCTAACTCAGCCCTTGACCCCTAGAGACCCCATGCCTTAGAATGCCTTCCTCAAAGTTTTCCAAGTACCCCCAGTTCCTGGAACGGACTGGGATCTGCAGAGCCATTCAAGAAGGGTGCCCCACGCCTGAACTGGGGACTATGTGGGGCTTGTCCTCATTTCTTCCCTTCACAATGCTCTCCAACCCTCCAGCCCGCTTGTGAGGTTGACCAGATGCCTTATGGAGCTCCAAGACTCACGTGTAAGGTGTCATTTCCAGGACCCAGGTTCTAAGATGGTGGCCTGGCAAATAGGCTACTCTAGCTGCTCTGTACCGTATTTCACCCAATCTTGAGACAGGGCCACCAGAACTGTGCTCACATGCTGATTCTCACTCACACTGGGCATAGAGTAAGTTCAGGGCTCTGAGTTACTAAGGGTCTGTGGCTGACCCTGGTGCTTGACCCTTGTGCCATGGGTTGGGTCATGCCCTTCTGTGTTCTAACCACACGGAAACTGCAGCCCTCCATCGGCAGCACCCTCTACCTGTGTGCCCACTGAGCTGGTCACCCAGGGTGGCCACCCCACCCTCACTGCAGGCTCTGGCTACATGCAGGGAGTCTTCTAGGGATAACAGCACCAGTCTTCTCCAAGGACTTTGGAGACCTTTGCTCCACAAAGTCAACAGCCCTTCTGATCCATGTCGTTTTGCCTCAATTTCCCAAATTACACTTTCTCTTTACCTCTGATCGTTTGGTGACAATTTGTTTTCACAGGTCAATCTCAAACCATACCAATTAGGGATGGACATTCTTTGGGTCAATAGGACTTCTCTTTTTGCCCCTTGCCTAGCCTTCCCACTCCCACTAGTGAAGTTTGTGGAAGGCAAGGGTGAGGTCAGCATGGAAGGAGATCTCCTCCTAGGAATGCAGCAATCACAGCCCAAGGTGATCGAGAGACCTGGTTGAACCACACACACTACACCATAAAATTTCAATCAGCAATTTTGAGAGGGACCAGGAAACATTTTCTTGCACACTCTGTGAGACTTGCATTTGTAGTTATCATAAATGAAGCACAGTAACAGCCTTAAGGAGTCATTGGAAGCCAAAAATTGGCAAGGGCCATGATGGAGGCTGCAGTGTCATGAGTAATGATGTACCCAGCATTAAACAAACGGTGTCAGGGAACTCCAGAGGCAAGGTGATCTATAGTTTCAATACTAACAGGTCCCAAAACCAAGGCATGGTGAGCAACACAGTGTTCCTACCTTTTCCTTAGGATGAAAAATACAAAACTAACCAAAGGCATACTTAACAGGAAGATCATGCAGGAGCAGCTTCTGGACCTGGCGGGAAGAGGTGGTGCCTGGACACGGCAGAGGCTCTTCACGTGCACTCACTGGGTGGTTAACCCAAACATGAAGCCCTCTTTTCTACCAATAATCCTAAACCTTTGCTGATCAATCACTAAAAGTTACATGGCCCATGAATTTTGAGATCCACCTTTAACCAAATTATATAAACAAGGCAAACGTGTGTTTGAGATCTAGCTGGGTCCAGGGCAGATGAATGAAATTTAAATTGCTCATGGGATTCTGCATGTTCAGCAAAAAACCGGCTGGACGATGTGAAGGCTGAGTACCTATAGAGAGAGGTCTGGCCTTTAGGTGCAGAGGTGGTGGCAGAAAATAAGAGGGAAGATGAGATTCAGTCCTGAATCCTGAAGAGATTGCGGAGTGAGAACAGCAGGGGCTGGCGCAAAACACATGGAAATTTACTGACCGTGGCTGCGGCTATATTCTATTTCTCCTCCAGATAACAACTATGACATTCCAGGTGTTGCATTATGCAGTTTAAGTCTCTGGGATTCTCCCACCAGCTAGGAGAATGGATACTTCTCACATGTGAGTGCGAGCAGCGGGAACATGGCATCTGTATTTCATTCAATATCATGAGGGTAAAAACTCAGGACTAACTCAAACTAGGATATGAGAAGAAAAACAAAAATAACCTCAGCATTGTGTTAGGAAATACCCAAGAGTTTAAGCATTTTGTCCCTTAGGATGTCATGCGCAGTTAAAAAGCTCCTTCTTCCAGATAATGATGCTTTTGGAAGGAAGTGTATGACATTTTCTCTCTCTCTCTTTTTTTCCTTCTTAACAATTGGGTTTTCTACAAGGGAATCTAATTTTAGTTCTATTTTGGGCTAAGCTGCAGCGTTAAAAGGCTTACTTTTTTTAGGTACAAATAACAACCCCAGGTTAAATAAAGTAGGACTCCACAGCCATGGAGATGCTTGAAGTCAAGAGCACACAGTCACTGTTAATACCGAGAGAATTAACTATTCCTATTAGTAAATTCCACAGCCTTTAAATCCTCTTAGGAGCAAATAAATATGAATAAAAATGTGAATCATTTTTTTCACTTTTCAACTCACTGACCTTTTTAACCACAACGTCTGCATAAATGTTAGCTGTGTTATCTAATCAGCTGGTCGTGCTGGGAGAGGGGTTTTGTTCAGTGACTTCTGCCAGAAGCATGGGACACTCGGACGTGCATCACAGACAGACAAACGAGAAAGCAGAGCTCCTCCAAAGATTGTTTCCTTTCAAAAACAACCTAATCACATGAAAGTAATTTTTGGAGGGAATAATCTCAGGATCCACTAATACAAAGCCTTTCCCTTTATGAATAGCCTCTGTTCCTTGTCACACAGGAACATCGCCGTGCTATTGCCATCACACCATACTCTCGCTTTTGCAGTCTGCCTTTAAAAATTCATATCCTACAATACTTGAATGTTTCTATAAGCTCTGACAATTAAGTTTGTGAACTCCTCCTAGAAAAGGTGCTATATACCTCGCTGAGTGTCCCTGCGGTCCCCTTCGAAGTACTCCCCTCGGGAAGCCGTGCAGACATCAACACTTAGTCCACCCTTCAAAGTAATTTTGGAATTCTGTCTCCGGAGGGGCCATCAGAGATATTGTCGTGCAGGAAATAAAAACACATGGCAACAATGAATGCCACTCTACAAGACACCACCACATATAGACAAGAACACAGCTATGGCTTGGTGCCAGTAACACAGTGGTTATGGTGCCAGCCACATACACCGAGGCTGGCGGGTCTGAACCCGGCCCAGGCCGGCTAAACAATGACAACTGCAACTAAAACAAAAAATACCCGGGCGTTGTGGTGGGTCCCTGTAGTCCAAGCTGCTGGGGAGGTTGAGGCAAGAGAATCACTTAAACCCAAGAGTTGGAGGCTGCTGTGAGCTGTGACGCCACAGCACTCTACCAAGGGTGACATAGTGAAACTCTGTTGCAACAAATAAATATATATATGTGTTTAAAAAAAGAACACAGCTGTGAGACATTGACATACCAAGGTTATGAAAGCTTACCGAGTTGTTTGTACAGGGCTGCCCACATCAGGGCATGGTGGCAAGTTTGTGTACTTAATTGTCATACCTCAAACAACAATAGCTCTATGGCCATTTCTGAAAAAGAGTCCCAAAATTCCTCTGAAGGGTGGACTAGGCACTGGTCTCAGTGTATCGCTGCCCAAGGGGATTACTTCGAAGGTGACCCTAGTGATATTCAGCAATGAAGGAGAGAGAGAGCACTTTCTCTAGAATGAGTTTGTGAACTTAATTGTCTTACCTCATACATGCTTTTTAAAAGTCATTGTTTTCTGAAAGGCTGCAATTTTTAAGACATTTTCTTGTGGTTGGATATTTATTTATTTATCTATTTATTTATTTTGGAGACAGGGTCTCACTCTGTCTCCCTGGGTAGAGTGCCGTGGTGTCACAACTCACAGCAACCTCAAACTCTTGGGCTCAAGCAATTCTCTTGCCTCAGCCGCCCAAGTAGCTGGGACTACAGGCGCCCGCCACAACTGTGTTTTGAGACGATATCTCGCTCTTGCTCAGGCTGGTCTCTAACTCCTGAGCTCAGGCAATCCACCTGTGTCACCTCCCAGTGTGCTAGGATTACAGGTGTGAGCCACCGTGCCCAGCCTGTGGTTGAATATTTAAGTCACATATAAGCTTTTCCGTTATGAGTGATCATGGCAGTGAACAAACATCAATATTTCCTTTGACACAATGTTGTAGTGTGAATGTTTGTCCCCTCCAAACTCACATTGAAACTTATTCCCAATGTGGCAGTATCGAAAGATTCAGCCTGTGGAACAATGTGATTGGATCGTGAATTAATAGATTAATGTGTAATGGATTAATAGATTATCATGGGATCAGGACTTGTGGCTTTATAAGAAGAAACTCAAGCAATCGTGTGAGCACACTCAGTCCCCTGTCACCTCAGAATCCTTCAGAGAATATCCACCAGCAAGAAAGCCCTCACTAGATTGCCCCTTGACCTTGGCCTTACCAGTCTCCAGACTATACAAATAAATTCCTTTTCTTTCTATATTACCTAGTCTCAGGTATTCATTTATAACAATAGAAAACAGGTTTGGCGCCTGTGGCTCAATGGGCTAAGGCGCCAGCCACGTACACCTGAGCTGGCGGGTTCGAATCCAGCCCAGGCCCACCAAACAACAATGATGGCTGCAACCAAAAAATGGCTGGGCGTTGTGGCAGGCGCCTGTAGTCCCAGCTACTTATGAGGCAGAGGCAAGAGACTCACTTGAGCCCAGGAATTGGAGGTTGCTGTGTGTGAGCTGTGATGCCACGGCACTCTACCCAGGGTTACAGCTTGAGGCTCTGTCTCCAAAAAAAAAAAAACAGAAAACAGACTAAGACACAAAATATATTCCTTTCTTTTTTGTGAGACTGGACGTTGCTCTGATACCTCAAACTCCTGGATTCAAGTGATCCTCCTGCCTCAGTCTCCTAAAGAGCTGGGACTACAGGCTTGCACCACTATGCTGGGTTAATTCTTTCTATGTTTTTTTTTAGAGACAGAGTCTTATTTTGTCACCCTCGATAGAGTGCTGTGGGGTCACAGCTCACAGCAACCTCCAGCTCTTTGCTTAGGTGATTCTCTCGCCTCAACCTCTAGAGGAGCTGGGACTACAGGTGTCCACCACAATGCCTGGCTATTTTTTGTTGCAGTTTGGCCAGGGCCGGGTTTGAACCTGCCACCCTTGGTATATGGGGCCAGTGCCCTACTCACTGAGCCACAGGAACCACCCAATTCTTTCCATTTTTTATAGAGACAGGGTCTCACCTTTGCTCAAACTGGTCTTGAACTTCTGGCCTTAAGTCATCCTCCTGCCTTAGCCTCTCAGAGTGCCAGGATTACACGTGTGAGCCACCATGCCTGACTTGAATTGGTTTCCAATAAGGTTGCACAACAGTACAAGGTGTACATTCCAGCTTCATCTTCTCTTTACCAGCGTGCAGCATTATTGCTTTTTACATGTTTTGGTGTAAAAAGTTCCCCCAAGTTTACTTAGATTTGCATTCCTTTGGGTACTCAGAAAAAGAAATATTTTTTCCATGTATTTTGTTTACTACTATTGCATTACTGAAAATAAAATGAAAAGGAAGAAAGTAAATAAATAATAGAGCAATTTTAATAAGCTAAGTAACGTACATGAATTCTACCTGTTGGCTGGAGAAGATTTATGGTGTATCCACGTGTCAACTTCATCCCTTCTTAAACCATTACACATCTATATGTCTTTATGGATTTTCTCCTTGCCTCTATCCAAGGAGAGCTCCCTGTCTTCTGGTTGCTGCACTTGGTGTGGTACATACCAAACAGCCTCCATAAATATAGTGCAACCCTGCCCCAGATAGTTCTAATGAACAGCTAGTCAAAAATTACTTCAGCCCCATCAGCAGTCCAGGAAAAGAGACCAAGCAGATGGAGAAGGGCATTCTGGTGACGGACACAAATTGATGAAGGGGTCAAAGGTGAGAGCTAGAGTAAGCTGTCCAAAACCCTGCAAACTTAGCTAACATAATGATAATAATCAGCCATTGTCCTCTCTCTTGCTTGATAATAATCACTGTTCCCTCCGCTGACTTCCTTATCTGGGTCATGCGTAGTTGTGCAGTTGTCGGGACAGAACATCGCCTGTTTGGAACCTAGGAGTAGCTTCTGCGATATCTTCCACATTCTGCATTTCAGTAATGGACTCACCCAGACAAAGAACTGACTCAAATGGTCTTGGATACTCCACCCAAAGTCCTGCTTTCCCATTTTTTATAGAGACAGGATCTCGCCTTTGCTCAAACTGGTCCTGAACTTCTGACCTTAAGTCATCCTCCTGCCTTAGCCTCCCAGAGTGCCAGGATTACACGTGTGACCTACACGTAAAGTAACCTGACCCACACCAGGGGACTGATGGTTCTGCCCTGAAACCAGCCAATTAGCAGACTCTAATGCTCTGATCGTATGTCTTTTTATTTTTTTTGAGACAGAGCCTCAAGCTGTCACCCTGGATAGAGTGCCATAGCATCACAGCTCACAGCAACCCCCAATTCCTGGGCTCAAGTGAGTCTCTTGCCTCCACCTCCCAAGTAGCTGGGACTATAGGTGCCTTCCACAACGCCCGGTCATTTTTTTTTTTTTTTGGTTGCAGCCGTCATTGTTGTTTGGCAGCTGCAACCAACCGTTGCACCCGCCAGCTCAGGTGTACGTGGCTGGTGCCTTAGCCTGTTGAGCCACAGGAGCTGAGCTTTATCTTATGTCTTTAAAAACCCTGTGCCCTTGGGGTAGAGGGAGGGTAATTGGTGGGGCCACAACTGCGGTACATCTTACAAGGGTACAGATGAAACTTACTAAATGCAGAATACAAATGTCTTCATACAATAACTAAGAAAATGCCATGAAGGCTATGTTAATACTGTTTGATGAAAATATTTCAGATTGCATATGAAACCAGCACATTGTACCCCATGATTGCACTAATGTACACAGCTATGATTTAATAATAAAAAAAAATTAAAAATTAAAATAAAAACCCTGTGCCCCCAATTCTCAAGGAGGTGGATTTGAGAAATTCCTCCCATCTCCCAACTTAGCACTCTGTGGAATAAACTCTTTCTTCCCCAGATGTCTCTGGATATTGGCTTTCTTTTGGGCAGTGGGCAGATGAGCCTGGCTGGGCAGCGACAGCTGTGGGCAGGTGGCCTCCTCAAGTAGACAGCACTTTTGACCACTCCATGGGGGGTCCCTCCACTGGGGGGACCATCTGCACTTGGATATACTACCCAGTGTCCTGTGGTCACCATGAGCATCTTTGATGACCCCCAAAAGGAACCTGAATGATGATGAACCCTCCTTTGTAGGAGAGATAACCCAGCAAGTAGGCAAAGCCCTACATCTAGAATGGAAATTATATGGAACCCGCCTAAAGTGGAATAGGTGTTGCTGCTTGCCCTTCTGGATAAGCCCCTAGGAAACAGTTTATGAGAGCCCCTTCCCAGCACCCAGAGGTAAGCGGTGTCTCCCCTCGTCCCATAGATACGGAAGGGGAGGATTGACAGTGGGGAAAAGGGAACAGACAATGGTGTGGAAAGGGGGGGCAAAAATGCTTTTTGTCTCTTCAAAACCCCCTCACCCTTATTTTTTGTTTTTGAAAAAACCATCAGAGATTTTATTAAATTTTAGTTAAATGTGAAAATGTTTATTTTGTCAGAAGAGAGTACCAGACTCAAGAACGTGGCAGATGCTGGGCCAGAGTTACCAGTGGCATCAAAATCATGAACACTCAGGTCCTCGCTGGTATCTGAAAGGAAGAGTTCCTCAGGTTTATTGGCTTTTTTTTCCAGATAAATATAAGGGTATATACGGCTAGGTCACATCGTTTGTACTTTATACCTATTCTAGTTAACTGGATGGAGTTGAAGAATATTCTCCTTAGCAAAGTATCTCAAGAATGGAAGAACAAGCAACCCAATTACTCAACACTAATTGGAAACTAGTAGATGAACAACCACAGGCCCACAGGAGAGGAAAACGCAATTAAATTCAAAAAGTGGGGAAGGTTCAGTAAGCTCCCACCTAACAGGGTACAATGAGGGGAGTAGGCACACTTCCTGGGTGAAGGACTCAACGACAACTCATTTATTTATTTATTTATTTATTTTATTTTTACATATACATGTGTTTATTAGGTTTCCACTTTTTGCCTTCACAGAATTTAAAAGGCTTAAAATTTAATAACAATAACAATGTTTAAGATAAGGACTAGAAACAAAAACTACATAAAGAATGAACGAAGATAAATACATTCAGAAAAGAAAACAGATGATTACTGCATCAAAATATTAAGCAATATTAATAATAATAATGCCAAAAAAGTAACGTTCACATTGTCAAATAAGAGTATGTCTATTATAGAATGCTTTGACTCTGAGGCTCAGTATGAAGTCATCAGTTAACTTCTTATTTTTGTTTCCAAAATCTCAAAAAATAGACAAGTAACATTACATAAACAAAACTAAAAGAGAGTTTCAAAAAACAGATCATGCTAAATCTTATAGACAATAGAAAAAGAAGAAATATTTCAAAATCATTCTACTTGATCTGGATACACCTGATATTGAAATTGGAGAAAATATATTGTTATAAAGGGAAATTACACACACATTTCACTTATAAATGAGGATGCAATATCCTAAACAACATATTGACAAGTTGAATTAAAAATTGATGTTTAAG
>CAUYON010090513.1:0-12169 GCA_963573935.1 Arctocebus calabarensis
ACCATGTTGGAAAGTCCTCAGGTGATTGGCCCAGTTCAAGAGGTCCCAATCAATTGTCCCAGCCAGTACCAACCTCAAATCAAAGAGTTGAAAATTTTCTGGTGACTAGATAGCAGGAGTCTGCTGGCAGCTTTAGTATAACTCGCTCCAGGGTTCTGTGAGCTCAGGTGGGCACCCCCAGGCAGTAAATTAGTCTGGGAAGGTTGATGCCTCCTTCCCCGGCTTGCCCCTCTGTCACACCCAGTCTTTGGGAACCCTGCAGGGCTATGATCCAGTTCCCTCCAATGAACAGATGCTCTAAAGGTTTGCACCTGCCTAGGTCACAAGGAGCTCTGTGGCTCCTCAGCCAGTCCACCAGTTATGTCAGTGTTGGTAGTGAGGGAGGTGAGCCCTAACAACCTGGGTACTTGATAGGGGCTGGGGTGATTCACTCAGTTCCAGCCCTGTCCCTGATTGATGTTGCTGATAGAACAGAACACATTTGCAGAATTTCTGCCCTGTGGAAGAGACACTGGGCTGCTAATAGTCCTGACTCCATCTGTGAGCTTCAGCCCTTTGTCTCAGCTGTCATCCCCTGAGGGCCAGGTGCGGCTAAAATTTAGCAAAGTTTTCTATCCACTGGTGCTTGGTGCCTCAGAGGACAACCTCTCCACACTTTCCTCTCACCACTCCTGAGCCGGGAAAACAGCACAGATCAGCAACACCCCATGCCCTGTCCACACCCCTAGAGAAAATGTCCAAGAATCTGGACTCCATGGGGGACAGACCTCCAGACCTCAGGGTGAGAGTAGATGGGAGTGCCGGGAGTTCCAAGTTGCAGGTAGAGAATATATACAGTTTTATGCCTGGCAGGAGAGTGCTGTGGCACCCTAGTAGGGGAAGGAGGTCCGGTTTTTAGAGGGTCACTCCTGTAGTGTAGAGTGGGAGGACATCTGAACTCTGCTCGCTTATTTGTATGGAGGTATGGCGTATACTGTGAGCTGCTCTTATGGGGGAGGGGACTCCCGTCCACTTGGTGATGTTCTCTGTACCTTTTATTTGTATCCTTGGGGTCACAGGTCGCTCCAGCAGGGTTGATGTGTGTTCTTCGACCTTCTCTTTTGGCTCAGTTCCAAACCGTTGGCTTTCTTGCTAAATTTCTGTCCTTTAACTTTCCTTCTGGATGGGAGCGTCTACAGAAAGCTGGCTACAGACCGCCATCTTGGCTCCTCCCCCCTCTAGAAACAGGAAAATCTTAACTGAAAATCTTGGCCAACAACTCATGGCTCCTGCGTCACAATAATATACCAGGTAGCACTGTCTGTGAGTGACTCTTTAGCCAGTGAACCAATAACTGTACTGGAACTCCCTTCCTTCTCATCTGATCAGGCTTCCAATGACTTTCTTTACCTCAAGATAAGGAAATATTAAAAGGAAGACATTTTGGTGACATTCACAATATCAAGGGTAATACAATGACAGCTCTGATGGCCATTCCAGACTAAAGAGTTCCAAATCTCCTTTGAAAAGTGCATTAATTGCTAGTGTTAATGAATAGATTCCCAAGGAGAATACTTTGAAGGTGATGTTAATGATATTCAGCAATGAAGTATATAGCACATTTTCTAGGATGACTTCACAAACTTAATTGTCAGACCTTGTGTAATAGGTGATGATGAAAAGAAAAATGATCAGCACAAATAGTAAATATTATAATTCATATAATTTAAAATATAAAAGGCTTGAACCTACATTTTTGCAAGGGTATGTCACACAATTGGTAGAATAATGAGAATGGTCACACTGAGACAATTTCTAGTGAAACTATTGGACCTAAAGTTAAAGAAAGTATTCTTGAACATTTAGTCAAAGAGATCAAATTAGTTATAGAGAAATATAATCAAATTATCAACAAACGTCACAGCAACACTTAATAATGCAAGATGAAGGAGACACAAATACTCAAAGAAAAAGTGTGAGTTCAGTATTTTAAATTGAGCTAAATTGATTTTCAATCACTCTTATAGATTTTTAGCAGCACACGGAATATTAAACTCAAGATCCCTACCTGAGAATTTATAACAGAAGCAGCCCACCAAGAATTTAGGTGAAGTTTTAACAATTTTTCTGCAAAACGTTGACTAAAATAAATTAAATAATTCCAGACATCTTAAAAGCCTTGTCTTCACCACTACACAATCTATGTACATAACAAAATTATGGTTGTACCCTACAAATTTATACAAATGAAAAAAAATAAATTGAATACACATAACTAAACCTAACACCAATAAGTGGGAATAAAATAACTAAATAAAATGTAAATGTGATAATCTCTGACAAAAGAAATTTATTACATCTTTAAAAAAGGTGAATAAGAAAAAAAGCACATACTGATTATACAAGTTCACTGCCTCAGAGACTGTCAATTGGCATGAAAGATTATCAATATCTAATCAAATTCTGGGGGGAAAGGAGAGAAACATGAAAAATCTACTGGCTAATTTTATTATTGTTACATTAGGAAAGTCATAAATAGTTTTGATAAAGAATGAACTAAGTGTATATATTAAGGTAACTATTAGAAAAAGGCACAAGCCTTTAGGATACTGAAGTACTTTGTACTAAATGGGCATAATATCTTCAATTTAATCAAAAATATTTCAAATATATATATATATAGGTCTGTTGCTTCCCCTCCCTACCACCACATTGAGAAATCAAAGGGCCAAAACTTTTTAAAACTTTATGAAAACGGATAAAAGAAAAACAGTAGTTTCTAAATAATTGCTAAAGCTATTTTCTTTTACATGTTTGATGCAAATTTTAGAAACATATTAATGTAATATACATTAATAGAACTAGAAAAAATAGAAATTTTCTTAGCATAATAAAATGTGTATTACCTCAATTTGAAAGTCAGTAATTAATGAAGATACTTTAGCACCAATACCCTTAAAGTCTAGAAAAGATAGGATAACATTTTCCATTGTATGTCACAACAAATTGCAGGTATTTCCTAACCTAAAGGTGATATGTATATAAAAGCTGAGAGTCTTAATACAAAAACTAGACTCTGAAATGCTCTAAAGTACAAAATTTTGGGGGGCACTAACATGATACCATGAGTGGCAAATTCTACACCTGACCTCATGTGAAGGATTGCAGTCAAAACGTAAAAGAAAATTTTTCATGTAAAATTATTCAAAATATTACAAAAAGTTACTTTCATCCTATGTGTATAATGTGTTTATAAAATACTAAGGAATTTTTTGTTTTTACCTGGGTACCATCCCAGAGATATTTTATATGCAAATAATCCGAAATCTGAAAAAAATCTGAAATCCCAAACACTTCTTGTTTTGTCTCAAATATTTTGGATAAGGGATACTCAACTTGTATAAATATATATACGACATAAGAATTTTGAAGAAAGATAACCATTATATGTAATGATATTATAATTTAAAAAACCCACAAAATTTAGAAAAAATCTACTACAAACAATAAGAATTTAGTAAAGAGGCAGGATATAAAATTAACATACCCAAATCAATAACCTTAACAATACATAACAGAAAGGAAGGCTGTATTTACAGTAAAATAACCACAATAAAGTATATAGCCATAAAAATTTAAAAGTACATTAGGAGATGTAAGGAAAATATAGCCATAAAAATTTAAAAGTACATTAGGAGATGTAAGGAAAATATAGCTGCTCATGAAAGATGTAAAGGAAATGTGGCCAAATGGAAATGCAAATCTTGTTCTTGACTATAATTACTTAGCTTCATAAAAATGTCAATTCTGAGTTAATTTCATAAATATCATTAATTTAAATAAAAATTCCATAATGTTCTTCCTTGGAATCAGACAATTTGATTACAAAGTTCATACAAAAATTAAATAAGAAAAATAAACAAGGGAAAGCTAAAGAGGTATGTGGTGGGTGGTCCTATCTTACTTGGATATAATTACTTGATATTAAAATATTTTAAAGTCTTCATAATTTAAATAGCATGGTATTATTTCATTTATAAGCTAAAAGGCCAATGATAGCAAATATAATATCTAAAGTGGGATCAAATATGTGCAGAATTTAGTCATGAATTTAGTATTTAGTAATTTAATAATGAATTTAATACTATCTCAAGTTATTGAAAAAAGATACATTTTTAAGACATGGTAACAGGGCAACTGGATAAGCATATGGAAATTTGTAAAATTTGATCCATTTTCACATCATGTACTAGGATAAATTCCAAATGAGTCTGTGATCCCACTATAAGAAAATAAAATTATAAAAGTAGAAAACATAGATAAATTTATTTTTTAGACTTGAAATGGAAAAGTCTTTTCATCCTATCCATCTATCCATTTGTTCATCCAGGCAGCCAGCATTTATAATCATCTACTTCTATAAGAAGTAGATTCATGAAAAAAAAATCATAGAAGTATAAACCTGGCAATTGCACACTCAAATATAAAACTTGTACATTCAAAACTTTCCCTGAAAATAAATATATTTTCTAACTCTGTCCATTAGAAAGGCATAGATGCAATGTCAACCCCCCAGTATATAATCAACTTTAGAGCCCAGATGGTAGTCTCAATTATTTCCCACTAAAAGGAACAGTGGTCTTTGGAGAAAAAACTGAGGCCAGATCTGGGGCAGGTTCTAGAGGCCAATTTGATGGGACTTGTACTAGCTTAAATTAGATGAGACTGCATCAAAAAGAATAGAGACTTAAAAGAGGTAAAGTCTTCATTTTTCAATGCTGCATAGTATTCCATGGTATACATATACCACAATTTATTAATCCATTCATAAGTTGATGGGCACTTCGGCTTCTTCTATGACTTGGCAATTATGAATTGAGCTGCAATGAATATCCAATGTACTCAGCACTACTGTGAAACCAATTTATAACCACTCACACTTATGTATGAAAAATGAAACACGACTATAGCCTAGGATGAAGGAAGGAAGGGGAGGGAGAGGGGAAGGGAAGAGAGTGGGTTGGTAGATGGAGGGTTAGTAGGGGGACCACACCTATGGAGCATATTGCAAGTACAAGTTGGATCTATCAAGTGTAGAACACAAATGTCTTAATGCTGTGATTGGGTAAAAAAGGTGAAAGCTACATTAATTAGTAGCACGTAAGCACTCCAGTTTGTACAAGTAATCAACATATTGAATCCCATAATGGCATAAATGTATGTATGATCTATGCACAAATGACTTAATTAAAAAAATAAATAAAAACAGAAAAAGAATAGAGACTGAAGTACACTGAAACATCTAATATAGTAAACCTATAAGTATGAAGCAATTTTTTTTTTTGAGATAAAGTCTCCCTTTGTTGTCTAGGCTAGAGTTCCATGGTATCAGCCTAGCTCACAGCAGCTTCAAACTCCTGGGTTCAAAGCAATCTTCCTACCTCAGACTCCTGAATAGCTGGGACTACAAGTAGGTGTCACAATTCTTGGCTAATTTTTCTACTTTTAGTAGAGATTGGCTCCCGCTCTTGCTCAAACTGGTCTTGAACTCATGAGCACAAGTGATCCTCCCACCTTGGCCTCCAAGAGAGCTAGGATTACAGGCACTACCACTGTGTCAAATCTGAAATAATATTTTAAAATCTGATTAGATGCTGTTAACATTGGCTAGACTACAACTTATTTGTAAGAAAATAGATATTTTTAAGAAAAGTAAAATTCAAAAATTTATACTAGTTTTCTTATTGAAAAAGTTAGCCAAATAAAGTTCTTCACTTTATTAGTAAAGTTAATAAATACAGTTAGCATGATAAAATTAGAATGATACCATTTTTCAAACTTTAAGTAATGGGTAAGCATAATAAGCAACAAACTTTAAACTTAATGAGGTAAAAGGTAAATAGGGACAGGAATCTTTTCATGGAGGAATTGGGCTGCTACCATTTCAATGCACTTATCAATTTAAACATTGCCAGTAGTGAAATGATCACACATTTTGTCCTTCCTAATGCAATACACTAGGAAGTACAGAGCATAATTAGTCAAATAATTAGATATAAGTCTAAACCCCCCTCCCACCAAAAACACAGGAGATAGAGAGACAAGGTAAAGGGCATTAGGAGAAAATAATCAGCCGAAGCATAGCATTGACATGTACAGGATAAAACATTCAAGATCTCCAAATAAACTGTGGCATGGCAAAAAATAAGAGGGGAGACTATTAGAACACAAGATGCTTAAGAGACCTAAAAATCAAATGCAATGCCGTATCTTGTTTGGATCCTTATTCAATCCATCCACAAAAAGTCATTTTGAAGACAATTAGGAAAATTTCAATATAAATTGAATATTAAATGAAATTAGAGAATTTTGTTAATTCTGCAGGTGTTATAGTAGTGGTGACACCACAAAAAAATAAATGCCTTTATTCATTTGAAGTGCAAATTCATGTATTAGTGGGTGAAATAACAATAGTTAGGATTTGTTTTAATATACTCCTAAAAAACAAAGTAATACATGTTAGATTTTCAGAGTTGCTAATATTCATTTTTATTACCACCAAAATATAATGAAATTTCTATGTGCCGAATTTCCAACTTTCCAGAGAGACTACAATATCTTATTGTTGAAATTGGCCATTGTTCCTGATTTCTCAGATACTGGTAGTTATGAAATTTCCGGTGTCTGCAACACAGCATTTGTCTATTGGGAAGAAACAAAAGTGAAAGAGACTATTACCTACCCTACAAGAGTTTATGATTTTTCAATGGTGCTATAACACATAATATGAACACTTTTAGAGAAACATGCACCAATATATTTTCACAGAAGTTATCCATGTCCAGGAATACTGTAGAATTATTTTCCCCTTTGGGGAAGATCATTACTTGAATAAAGGCATTACTTGCACCTGTCTCAAGATTATTGTTAAAAACAATAGCAGTAGATGTTGACTTATAAATATCAACCTATAAAGGACCTTGGAAAGGAGAAGGCAGCAGGGCTCAATTTGCTACTTAAAGTACAAACCACTGTAAAAAACCACAGTAAGGTGAGCAGTGAATATTTATGATGCCATCTCTAAGATATGTGGAGTGCAGCTAGAGGGGCTATTACAAAGGACAGAACAACTCTTCATAAGTGGCTTCTGGCCCTGTTCTCAGTGGACCCCAGTTAGACCTGCCCACATTGGATATATAGAATGGCCTTGGGCTGAAGCAGAGCAGGGAAAATAACAGCATCTCCCAACAGTACATGCCAGAGGAGCTCAGATGCTTGTTAGGTGTCTTTACTATCTGTCTAAGTTAAAGAGTACCGTTTCCACTGATATTCAGGTTATACTGTAGTGTATTTAAACATCTCTTCACTCAAAATATTTATGATGCAATCTCTGGGCAAAGCAGAAAAACTGTGCTGTCAAGGAGCTTCTAGCCAGGTGAAGGAGGCAGATTTTCACAAATAATTGGATGATGAGTACAGCATCACAAACTGCGATAAGGAAAGAAACCAATTCCTTTATGACTCTATATCAGTAGAATCCTTTTCTAATCTGGGAGGTTCAGGAAAGGCTTTCCTAGGGAATGCTACTTACCTGAGGCTTGAGGAAAGAAAAGATGTGTTCTGGGCAAAGTTAGCAGAGCAAACACTTCCGAGACAGAGGGGATTGTGGGAAGAAAGGTGCACCTTCAGGAGGCCAGAGGGCGAAAGTGTAAATCACCAAGAGGAGAATAATGCCAGATGATGCTTGAGGACAAGGCAGGACTAATCTTAAAGAACTCTGAAGCTACATTAAGGACTTTGGATTTTATTTTAAGAGTAATTGGCAGCCATTAAAAGATGTTAAACAGAAGAGTGATATGGTCAGATTTATACTTTTAAAAGATCATTCTAGTTTCAGTATGGAGAATGGATTATAGGAGGCTGATAGAAAGATTGCAAAGAGGTTTTGCAAATGTCCAAGAAAGAGATGATAGTAAATGAAACAAAGTTGGTAACATGGTACCGGATGAAAAGCGTCAAGCCACCTGTCACTGTCACCCAACAAGCAGAGATAGGAACAGGCCCACCAAACTTTGTCAGAAGGCTGGAAATTCTGGAGAATAGTGAGAGTAGCCTTTCCAAGGATATTCTGTTCTTCCATGTCCAATACCACAGTTTTGTACATGAAAGTTCAAAGCAAAAACCACGTTCACCCTTTAAATAACAATAATCATAGCATAATTTGTGATGCATAATAAACAATATTCAGCATAATCCATGGCCCAAAACAACATTTCTAACTCAAAAGTTAATCTCCTATATCAACAGCCCTAAACTACTCCAAATAGACACTTTTAGATTATAGCTGAATTTACAAAGCAACAAGAATGGGAGACATCAAGTGAAATTCACATAGCCAGACATCTGAGTCATCTCAGCCCTAACCTGACAAACTCAATCTTCTTCTCACTACGTGTGCTCTCACATGGAGACAAACAGCAGATTGAAGAGATTTGCTAAGAAGGTGCAACTGTTCAGCATGGTAAGAGTTTAGATAAGGGGACAGGGAAGGAGGGAAGTGAGGTAAAGCAGAGGGAGTCATCAAGGAAAAGCCTTGGTTTCTTGTTTGTGTACAATCATGCCTCACCTAACAGTGGGGTTATATTTAGAGAAATACTTGCTTTCCTTGTTGTGCAAACATCCTAGAGTGTCCTCACCTGAACCTAGCTGAGACAGCCCACTACACACCTAAGCTATATGATACCAAGTCTTGCTCCTAGATACAAACCCATCCAGCATGTTACTGAACTGAATATTGTAGGTAACCATAACACAATGATAAGTATTTGTGCATGTAAACATAAAGATAGAAAAGGTACATTAAAAGACCATATTATAATCTCATGGGACCACCGTTAGACACGGAGTCCCTCATTGACCAAAACATTGCTCTGCAGAGCATGATTGTAACAGAAAGAGCTTGAGGACCACATCGTACAGACAGGAAACAGTGGAGAAAACTAGATTGGAAGGAAATGTTGGGTCTGGGATATGTTGGATTTAGGACATCTTATTGGATATGTCAGATGAGCAAAAGAATGTAAAAATATGTAGCACAAAGAAAGGTCTAGAAGCGTGGGAGTCTTTAACCAGATGGTAAATGAGGCCAGAGACATAAAGGAGATTTCCCGAAGGAAGAAAGTAGAGAGCACGGTCTCAAGTTGAATCAAGCCAGCAGGGATGGTTGATTTTTTGTTGTTGTTGTTTGTTTGTTTTATTACCAGAGAAATGTTTTAAATTTTTCTGAATTTATGAATATTTGGGTATGGCATGCATTTTCCAGTTTGACAATTTTTCATCTCTTCTGGCAGGCCACTTAACACATTTGTATTACCTGCTGGCTTTGAAGACATTTGAGTTTTCACAATATGGTTTGAAAGCAAAGAGGATGTAAGATAGTCTTAAGCAATTTCATTACATATTGTACATTTGGATAGCAACAGATGAAGCCTGCAGAGGAAATTATGAAAATAGCTGAAGTGATAAGGGTTAGCAAGAATATCTTTTAAAAATGTACTGTATCTTCAATGGAAAAATTTATAAAATTATATTATGAAAATGATATTTGCTTAAAGATATATCTCATAGTATCCGAACCATGATCATTTGTGTACTATAGAATATTAGCTTTTAATTTTATAATTTTTCTGATGCATAAAGGATATAAAGTTCATAGTTTAATGTAGAAATAGATACTTAAATTATATACAAAATTTATTTTAATTTAAACTACATCTTACTGCCATTTTTTAAATTAGAATGGTCCAATCTTTACATATGACACAAATTATTTCATTAGGCTATCATCTGTAATTCTTCATTTCTATAATGTCTAATTTGAAAAACAGGAAGTCATTATATAATTTCAAACATTACCATCTATGAAAAGAGAATAAAGAATGAAAAATATTAAGAATATTTATGAGAGCAATCGACTGAAAAAAGTTATTTTGCTTTAATTGCAAAAAAAGATATTAGGATAACAAAAACCATCATCATTCATTTGCAAACTTTATAATAAAAATTTACAGTGGCAGTTTTCCTTTCACAACAAATGTCTTTTCCCTAGCTTTAGGAAATGCATTGCGCTATATAATGTATCAAATTAATGAATATTGAAATAAGTTATATGCTAATAATAATCGTATATTCTTCTGTAATTGTCATCTTTTCCCTTTTTAATACTGTAATTGATTGAATTATGTATATGAAAAGAAAATTAAATCTGTTCTTAAAAATAATCATTCAGATGCAATATCATATAGCAATTAAAAACATGAACTCTAGGTCCAGACAGCCTGGGTTTAGATGTTCAACTCTGTCACTTTGCACCCATATGACCCAATATTTGATACTTCGATCTCCTCATATATAAAATAAGATAATAAGGATAATTACCTCATAGGGTTGTCATGAGAAAAAAACTAATCATTATAAGTTGTCAAAATAATACCTAGCACATAATAAACAATCAGTGCTTTTAATAAATAATTTATTATTATTTAAAATTAACACTTCTGTTTCACAGGAATAAAATTTTAATCAAGATGATACTAAATTATATTTGGGGGAACAATATAAGCCTCTTTTCATTCCACTCATTCAAGCTATAGGAACATATTATGAAATGAATTATTTTTTAAAAGGCACCATAGAGTTGAATCTTTTTTGTTCCATTTATTTGGTCACATATCATTGTGTATTTACTATGTACTAGGTAATATATTAGGCCTGCTGGTACAGATTAATCACAACCTACTTGCTCTAAGAAAGTTTATATTATAATGGGAAGACAGACATTACATTAAACAAATCCTCTCTCTCTCTCTCTCTCTCTCTCTCTCTCACACACACACACAAATTTCATGCTATAAAAAGTGACATAAAAAGACAGCAAAGAGAACATGTGAGTATAATATGGGGCCCTGATTTAAGTTAGGGATTAATGTAAAACATATCACTTTAACTCTCCACCAGAACACAAAAGAAGACAGTGCAGGTACTGTGATATGAGTGGGCCACACAGGCTGTACCTGCATACAGCATCTCAGAATTCTGGTTTGCTAAAAGCCTTTTCTTAAACATTGGTTCAACAGTATTTGGTCCATAATGTAAGAAACTGGTTTAAACTCCAGATGCATTTCTTTCAAACAACCCTTGGAAAAATTCATCAGAAAAACGTTGAGTTAGAACAGAAAGTGCATGACAGAATCCCCCTTAAATAGCTTCTACCACTATCAGCTTTCTCATTGGTGTTAGCACCAAAGCCACATCTGAGTCAAGTTACCAGGTTTTATTTCCTTTTAACTTGATCATATTATAAAACTTGTATTTTGCAAGCTTGTTCTTCGAATATATAGCAGCTAGCTCACATTATTCCCTAGATCCCTGTTTATGCCAAACACAGGAAGAAAAAGATGCTGAAGGCATCCTTCATCCCTAGGGCTCACATCCATAAAACACCCCAACTTGGGAAACTTGGGGAGACTCAAAACTCCCTGGGGAATATGTAGTCAATCTTCTGTAGAGCCCATCATATCCTCAACATCTTTGGATGGTCCCTCCACCTGCATGGCATAGCTGGAGCCTGGCTTTACTCTGAGGAGGTTGCTTCACCTCTCAAGTGAAGCTCCTTTATTCACACACTCCTCATTACTAGAAAAGGGGGGGGAGGTGATTGTCCTCCTGACTCCTCACAATCATTTCCTGTCATTGTCATTTCACTTTCTCCTCCTTGAAACTCACATTTTTATGTTTATATCTTTGAAGTCTATCATTAGGACAACCTGTCTTCATTCTTTGACAAGCTCCTCTCAATCACCTTCATGCCTTCTAGGAATACTATCATTTTTCTTGACAATTTTAAAATTCTTCAAAAATCCATTCATTAGGGCAGCTCCTGTGGCTCAGCGAGTAGAGTGCTGGCCCCATATACCGAAGGTGGCGGGTTCAAGCCCGGCCTCGGCCGAACTGCAAAAACAAAAAAAAATAGCCGGGCGCTGTGGCGGGTGCCTGTAGTCCCAGCTACTAGGGAGGCTGAGGCAAGAGAATCGCTTAAGCCCAAGAACTGGAGGTTGCTGTGAGCAGTGTGATGCCATGGCACTCTACCCAGGGCGATAAAGTGAGACTCTGTCTCTACAAAAAAAAAAAA
>CAUYON010090514.1:0-19367 GCA_963573935.1 Arctocebus calabarensis
TTATAGCATAAGAATATGGGGAAAGTGGTGAGGGAGGGGAGGGGAAAAGGGAGGATGGGTGGAGGGAGGGTAAATGGTGGGGCCACACCTATGGTGCATCTTAGATGAGTTCAGACAAAACTTACTAAATGCAGAATACAAGTGTCTTCATACAATAACTAAGAAAATGACATGATGGCTATGTCAAACAGTTTGATGAAAATGTTTCAGATTGTATATGAAACCAGCACATTGTACCCCTTGATTGCACTAATGTACTCAGCTATGGTTCAACAATAAAAAAAAAAAATGAAAGGAAAGAAAAGAAAAAATAGAAAAGATATTCTTATATATTTAGGTAACACAAATAGTAAGTTAGCATACAAAATAGTATCAATATGTACTCTGTGACATTAAAGAAAAAGAAAGTAAAATCCTATGCAAGATTAACTCATGGTGTTTGGGAATATGGTTAGAATTCAAGAATTTGTTAATCTTTGTATTGTTTAGGAAAAGAATAAACTTTAGGTTAATTTTGTTTAAATTATACCTTTTGGGGGCAGAATACAATTACAAGAGGGACTTTATCTAACAAATGCAATCAGTATAACCTAAGTCTTTATACCCTCAATGAATCCCAAACAATAAATTATAGTAAAACTTTTAAACAAAAGTTGGTTTAAGAAAGAGTGATGCTAATGATAGCAATAATAATGTTAGCAATAATAACACAGGCAGCAACAATAATAAACAATCTCAAAAAGGCAGAAGGTAAAAAAAAATAATAAGTATGTAACCAGAATATTTTTAAAATAATTCAAAATATATCAGAAATCACAATAAGAGTAAGCTGACTTAGGTTAAGCATTAATGAACAAATGGTCAAACTGGAGTTAAAAATAGTAAATTCTGCTCTGTGCTGTCTCTCATGGTTACTCCTAAAAACATCACAAGTTTTAAAGTAAAAGAATAAAAAGATAAACCAGTAAAACACTAAACAAAAGACAGCTGATGCAATTATCATGCAAAATCAGCAGGAACACTGAAGTTTCAGCACATAATATATTCTCCAGAAGATAAAACAATTCTAAACTTACCCAAAATAATAACTTAGGTTCAAAATACTAAAGCAAAAATGGATAGAATGTAAAGACGGTTTAACTGAGTTACAGTTTTAATGAGAGAATTTAACATTCTTCTTCCACTAATCAGTGTTTGAAGCAAACCAAACATTAGCAATATAGAGAATATTTTAAAACACACTTCAATAGCTTGATGAAATAGACTGATATTGAACTCTATAAAATTAGCATTTTTGTTTAGCACATGCAGAACATTCATGAAAATTGATGATCTAATAGGACATATTGCAAAATCTGTATTATATTAATATTTGTCAACAGAATAATTTTTGACAACAGAATAATAGAAGTGAATACGTTCATCATTAACGTTATAAATAGCAATAATAATGATAACGAATCTGAAAAAGGGGGCATACTTTTGGATATTTAAGAACATTTTCCAAGTAACAGTAGTCAACAAATTAATCATAATGAAACCTTGGAAACCTTTCAAAGTCAATGAAAATAAAAACCCTGTATATGGAAATTTTTGGAACAGGGTTAAAGTAGACTACCAAAATAAATGCCTAAATGCTTTTGTTGGAAAAAGGAATGGTTGAAAGAATATTAATTAAATATCTGTCTTACGTGCTTTTTTACATTGCACCCCAAATACATCCTTGTGAATACCAGTTTCTATTTTATGATCTCAAATTCCTCATCTTAGTTAGACTGAGCTTATAAACAAACTATTTCCTGCTCACCTGAGATGTTTATCAATGGATTTAGTTACACCTCTTCACTAGACTTCATAGTCTAGCCTTTACTCACCAAGTTGGACTAAGTTCAGCCATTTACTTTACAAAATATGACATACTAATTATCTATACAATCAGTCTTTCCTTTTCTTCCCAGAAATTTGCATCTATCCCACCCTTTCTTGGACCTTAATTATCTGGTTGCATCACTGATAGTAGTAAAAAGAAATCATCTTTCAGTGGACATAGGTCCATGACGAGATAAAGAAATATACTCCCTGAATTTTCATATGTTCATTTTATTGAATCCCGAAGCTTTGAGTTCACGTGTTTTCTTTGTGGTGATAAGAAAAACAATATCTTTCTTAGTCTAAAAAGAAAATTATAAAATCTTACTTGAAATCACCGTACATTACATGTACCTCAAACAAAGTTCCTGAACTGTCACCATGTCAGTTTATCAGCCATGTCATCTCTGTACCTGCAACTGCACAAACCTTTATTCCCTATGTAGTAGTTACAAAAGACAAGTTGGAGTGGTTTTAATTGTTGGAGTTTTCTTGTTTTATTTTTTTGTTTATTTTGGCTTCTTTCTTTCTTTCTTTCATTTTACAATACTTAGAAGAAATAAAGGTGATACACTAAAAAGTTCCATAAATCCCTTCGTAACCCTCTTCATTATAAATTTGTCTTAGCAAATATGGAAATAAGATAAATTTCTGGTAAGGACATTTTTGTGTGACGTGCATCTACATATATTGACTATTTGCTCCCTTAAGAAGAGAAGTTAGAGATAACAAAAGAGTCCCTCCAACCAGCTCCAAAAATAGTGTATCATTTCACATTGAATAACAGCTTACATTTATAGACTAGTTCACATACATGAGGCATCATCCTTGGGATTTTTACATCTTAATTTTATTTGCTTCTGAAATAAATAAGCTATATTATTATGTTCATCTTACAGGCAAGAAAACTGAAGCACAGAATGGTTAAGTAGTTCGCCAAATGTAAGTGAGAAGTATAAAGGTCAAATTTTGAGTTCAGGCACTTAGGACTCAGAGCCAAATTCCAATCTTATTTATTTATAATTCCATTTTAAGTTTCTGCGGGGACCCTAACAATCAACAACAAAATGCAGACATTAATAAGCTATCCGAGGAAGGCAAAGGATTCTGAGATACATCCAGTATTTCTCCAAGACACCTTGTACCAACCATGTCCTCCATTACCATATTTTCATCCTCAACTATATATAATCTGTTTTTATTGGCCATTTCTTGGTAGTAGGAATCGAATTGTTCAGAGTTGAGTCATAACTATGTAAAATACAATATTTTACTGATTCCTCTAATTTTATTCTGAATAGCATAGGAATAAATCCATGAGCTTGAAATCACACTCTTTAAGCTCAAATCCAGCTCTACATACTCTAACATAAGTTGGGGAATCAGAGCCTCACTAAGCATCAATTTCCTCATTTGTAAAATTGTGATATTAATAGTACTGACTCTACAGAGTTGTGATGAATAAATTAGATAACAAATAGAAGCTCAATAAATTTTAAGTGACTCATTAAATGCCTAACACTTTAAAAAATTAATAGTTCAGGGATGCAACTGCTGAATGATTTGCTAAGATTAGATGATGACAAAGATTTCAGAAAATAATTCTCATTAAAATGATTTGCTATTGAAATTTCTCTTAGGGTATCCAAACTAAAGTCTTATATTCATCTAGTATACGTTTATCGTAGAGAGCCAGTATGACTTTATCATTTGTTAGCCTCAGACATCATATTTTAGGGTTTTATGCATCTTAATATATTCAGGAAAGCCCAGGAGAAATCGGTGAAAGTTCAAAGAACCCAATGCAATAAAAGAGAGTGATTCTTATAAAGGACTGAAAAAAGCAGGGTTATTGAATCAGCATCACCCTGACTGTGCCCTATGATTCCGGTGAAGCTTTGATGAAAACATAAAACAATATACTCCACAGAAGTTACAAATGCTCTGGGACAGGACCAGAACCAAGAAGTATTGGAAATCCTTTGAGGATACCTGCATTTACACAATTTGCAAAACAAATAGATTATCTGAGAAATTTCAATAGCACAGCCAAACTGATCCAGTGCAACTTCCTTCCTCTTAATAAAGTACAAATTAAGAGGCAAAACTTTGATATGAGAAAACTATAGGCCTCTGGGTTTTAAAAGCGCTTTCTTTCCAAGCAAAGGTATGGCTTAGAAATACCCCTACTATTATACATTTTAGCTTAACAGTGACCAGCTGAAAGAAAAGAACAGCCAAAGTCACTGCTATAGAAAACATTTTAATGTAATAATATGATATAGATTGAATTTCAAACATACTATCAAGTTTTATTTTTTAAATGCAAATTTTAAACAGAAGTTGATTTCAGATTTTATAGTATGGATATGTAAGAATAATTTTTTAGTACTATCAAATGTTAGATTGTTCCTGCAGTATCAAAACATGATTTGTGGCAAAAAAAAGGACACTGATGGGTGCTTACTTTTTAACCTAAGGGACATGTAAGAATCAGACATTTGCAGAATACCACCTTCTGCAGGGATACTTGTATTTTTGGAAAGCTCTAAATTTTTATGTTTTATTATGTCTTGATAGATATTGATTTATCCTGAGTATTAATTTTATGTGGCTTTGAAATTTTTCTTTCTTACAAATTTTTGAGGGGTAAATATTTACATTCTTCTCTTATGCTTTTTTTGCACCCATGTTTCAGGGATGAATATAATAGCCAAACTTTAAATATAATTCTTAAATTGGACTTAAAGCTATTCTGTTTAATGTTAGAAATACTAGCGTAAAGGTTAGAATAAGGATAATAATACAGTCTCCATCATTACAGCTTAAATTGTTAGTCAAATTTTAACATTTATGGGTGTATAAGGGTATATGACTAGAAGGCTTAAAGAGGATATGAGTCAAGTTCCTCCCTACATTTTAGCACCTTGCTACATATTATCAAAACATGTCATATTTATTTGAAAATGCCCAATAATTTTATACATAAATTACCAACTTTCATTTCCATCATTGTGTGAAAATAATAAATATACGTTTATATACACCCAACTAGCAAAATGTTGACATATAAAGATATCTTTAAAATCTAGAATTCTTATCTATACTTAAAGGTATTATATGACAGTAACCTCAAAGATTTTAACAAAAATTAAAATGGCATATTCCTATGACTATTATTTTTATGCTGATTAAACATGATCTAACATAATCCTATGATAATTGTTCACAAACAAGTTCAGAGTACAAAAAAATTAAAGTACAAATTTTATCTTCAGCTTTCCAAATGCTGACTCTGAAATAGAAACACCTGAACAAATATTTGATGAACCCTGAGTCCAAAGCCAAACTTCTTTGCTTTGTAGTTAGAAGGTAAAATAGTAGCATTCATGTTTATCTGCGCTAGTACTTTCAAAATCGCATTTTAGCTTCCTTTTACTCTTACTCTCTTCCCTTCTTTTTAATCCCTCTCTCTTTTCCTCATTCCCAAAGCAATTCCACCCTAAAGCTATCATGTGGAGTAATGTCTGCGATGGTGACTAGGGTCAGGTAGCTGCAATGCCCGGGCAGGAGGTCAGAGTCCAAGCAAGGTGAGAAGGCCTTCCTTGTGGACAATGACCTGGCATGGGGAGTCAGGGTCTCAGAGGGTGAGACAGGTGCCCCTAGAGCCGCAGCCTGCCCAGGGCCCCAGTTAAGGTGAAGAGGGCATCCACGCAGGGAAAAGAATGCCGTTTAAAGAGTCAGGGCCTAAGTAAGTGTGGAGGATGCTGGGTGAAGGATGATCTAGGGTGGGGTGTCAGAGCCCGAGTCAAGGGAAGATGGCCTCAATATCAGGAGCACAGAGGGACCTGCCTGAGCAGTTCAGAGCCCCAGATGGGGAAGAAGAACCTTCATATGGCAGCAAAGGACAGCAAGGGTGTGAGAGCACACAAAGGGGGAGGAGGCCTCTCTCTAGCAGGGCTACTCTTGCTTCCTTCAGTTAAGGTGTGCATTTTTTCCATAGATCTTTTTTAGAAAGTAGGTCTGTTTTTCTTTTTACTTGTTTATGCTACAAAATTCTGCAAGGTTTTTGTTGTTGTTGTTTTAAGACAGTCTCACTTTGTCGCCCTCAGTAGAGTGCTAGTGGTATCATAGCTCACGGCAACCTCAGACTCCTGGGCTCAAGTGACCCTCTTGTCTCAGCCTCCAGAGTAGCTGCGACTATAGACACCCACCACAATGCCTGGCTACTTTTAGAGATGGGGTCTGGGTCTTGGTCTTGTTCAGGTTGGTCTGGCAAGGCCAAGATGGGTGGATTGCTTGAGCACAAATGTTTTCTTACAAAAGATTTTAAGGAATAGGTGATTCAAGGAAAAGCCAGGCAACTAAAATCTTCTCTTCTAATTTGAGTCCATTGTGTGATTTTAGAGAACTACCTTGTCCCACCTTTATTTGTGTTTTCTCCTTGAAATTGAATTAAATGGTATTTCATTTCTTCCCTAGTATATAGAAGTGCAAAGCATCAAGATTTCCTTGGAGAGAGCATAGAATTCAATGGGTACTATGAATATGGTAATATGCAACTCTGAGAAGTGTCTGGCTACTGTAGAGATTATTGAATCTGGATTGATGAGGCATTTACAACAAAATCCAGGCCCTAATCAATTCTCAGGGTCACTGACGTACTACATAACTTCCACAACTTTGTTGAATAAGCAAAAGAAGGGAATTTGGTCCACAGAAATGGTGACAATTTATGATTTGCACTACTCTGTGAGCTATTTTTTCTTAAATCACCTTTCTGATGTCAAATCTAATTCATATGGATTATACAAACTACATGAGATTTTATCTAAAGCAATTGTGTAACAATTGATTTCTTTTTCCACATTAATGACTTTTCTACGTTAATGATATAGTTTCTTTCAATTTAAGCTTAATGTTAGGCAACTATAAAAATGGCTTAAAATTTTCAGGTCACTGGAATAAAAATCCTGGAGTTGCAATTACAGTATATCAAGCACTCACTGCAGGAATGGAGCTGCCAGCTGATAGTTCATGGGCAAGGTCCACACATATACATGTGCTTTGTCAGGTTGAAAGTCTTAAATAAAAATCAAATTGGACTTCTGATAGAGGTGGCATATTCTCTCCAGCTCAGCCAGGGATCCTCCCCGCCTATGCTATTGTCCCAGACCTAATTCGTACCATTAATGTTCCAGCCTGACTCTAGCAGGTGGTTTGCTTATGATTCAAAACAAGTATGGAAATGACAAAACTTAGAAAGTTAGGCATGTTGCTAAAATGACTTGAGTAATTTGAAATTAGAGTTGCACCCCTTATCTATAGATGGAGGATATAGATGTTCAGAGGATGCCTGAAACCACAGAGAGTACCAAAAACTACATAACTACATATGGAATTGGGGGGGGGGGTTGTTCTGGTTATTAAATCAAGAACATTCACTTTTTCACTTAAATGAAGCACTTGAAGGTTTCTCTTTGGCATTGCTACTCTTGCACTTTGGGGTCATTATTAAGTAAAATAGGGGTGACATGAACACAACCATTGTGATACAGCCACAGTTGATCTAATAACCCAGCTGCTAAGTGACTAACATGTGGGCAGCATACGTGTATACCTTGGATACGCTGGACCAAGGAAAAATCCATGTCCCACGTGGGGAGGAGCTGGATGGTGCAAGATTTGAATCATACTAAGAACAACACGCAATTTAAAATGTATGAATTGTGTTCGTGAAATTTTACATTTAACATTTTTGGACCAGAATTGACCACAAGTAACTGAAACTGTAGAAAGTAAAACCACAGAGACGTGGGAATTACCATATATGTTTTCAAGCGCATCCCTAGAGGGAAAATTAGGTTCACTAAACACTGAATCATAAAAAACAAGTGAATGATAAATAACATGATTATTTCTACTCTTGCTAGACCTCTATACTCACTCTAGATAAAAGTTATCTGTAATTTTTAGCCACTAGGATCGCTGTTAAAAAAAAAAAAAAAGGTTAATTTAGCTGCCCCCCAAGTCAAAGTCAGTGGCAGACACTAAGTGCCTCGTTTCCAATGATATCCACTAAAAGAAATAGAGCTGACACTGTGTAATTTGATTCATAGAGTCTTAATTACAGGATATAAAATGTTCTGTAAATGAGCCATTATGCATTTTCCATTCTGTTAGTTATTTCAGTGAATAAAAACATCAAAACAGCACATTTTTGGTTAAGACAAGTTAGATTTTCTGAAAAAGGGTATTATCTAAAGAGTAACGCACTGATTTGTGAGCCCCAAATTCTAAATCCTTTTAGTTTTATGGACTTTCTACATGATCTCAGACAAGCCTCCTCTCAGCACGAGTCTTTGCAGCTTATAAAATGAAGACTAATACCTGTTTCAGAATAATCCACAGAGCATGGAAATTTAAAACTCTGATTCATAAAGGACATTGAGCTTTTTGGAAGCAAATGAAAGGCAAAAACAAGCACACTTCTTTATTGTTATTGCTATAAATTCTATCATTATTTGGATTAATAATTTTCTCAATGACAGATTTATGCCAGAGATTATTATTTGGAATAAAATTGCATCTATGATAAGATTCTATGTATTTGTTAGGTTAACCACCCAAAAGACAGTTCATTTTTTTCTGTAATTTATACATTCTTTGAGTCCTATTGAATTACTGAAGAGAAAAAATTTTATCTCTTTCATGCTCTCTTTCATTCATCACCTTATTATAAATCCCATCCTACATTCTATCCTGAAAAGTAAAAAAAAAAAAATCAATCAAAGAAAGAAAGAAAAATAATAATTAAGAAAAAAAAATCTTTTTCCAAACTGGATAGTACTTACAGCATACACACATATCAAAATATTTTCCTTTTCATTGACCACATGAAATATATGGCCTAGGACATTCCGATTGTAAATGACTCCAAGTGGAAGATAGTGCTTTGCCTAGAACAAGTAAATAAAAGTTTTAAAACCTAATTTATCCAGACTAATAACCTAAAGAAGTTGGCTATCTTTTGACTTTGGAATGTGGTATACCGGAAGATCTTTTTCATAGCAAATATCCTACATCAGCCCATTATTAAGACTGATCATAAGCACAGATTATTGTGTTGCTTAAAGGGAGAGGTATCCTTACACAAACCTAATGGTATAGTTTGCTGACACACCTAGACTATTGCTCCTATGCGACAAAACTGTACAGCATGCTACTGAATACTGCAGTAAATTGTTAACCCTATGGTGTTTGTATACTTAAACATAGAAAAAATACAGTAAAAACACAGTATTATAATCTTAAGGGATCACTGTCCTATCTATGATCTGTGATTGACTGAAACATCCTTATGTAGCATAAGACTATAGATACAAATCCTGAAACTTTGAAATTTATTATAGTTTGGGAGAAAATAACCTTGCTCTTTGCCTTGTTTCTTTTTATCAGCTTATCACAAAGAAAGATAATTCAAATTATATGTCATAAAATCTCCACACAAGCACAGATACAGAATTAGCATTAAAAAGTTTGAGGCATATATTACATTATAAAATGACTGAACTAGTGAAATAGTATAATTCATACCCAGAAATATCTATCTTTAAAAGTTAGAAAAAGAGCAAATTAATTTCATTGTTGAAGAATGCTAGATATTTCATGCCATTGGTTTATGTGTACACATGAATAAACTCTTAAAAGAGAATGAGGAAGGGTAAATAATTTGGTAGTGATGGGCAATAATAATCAGTTCAGCAAGTGGATCAAGCTGAGTACAAATTTCAATCACTCAATTCTTTTCTCTCCTTGCTCTTTTTTCTATCATCTATATTCATAGACTAAGAAGGGTCCTCAGAAATCATCTTATCAAAGCCACATGAAATAATATAATCAAGATGATTTCAAGAGTCAGTATCCCATAATAAAATCTGTGAGGAAGTGTACTCATTGTTTCATCATCTTGGTTTATGGAACAGTTTTCCTCATATTACCTCTGAGAACTCTCATCAGAGAATTGTAATTTAAGCACACCAGCCCATTTTCTCCTTTTCCTGGTCATATACCTCTTTTCTCTGTTATGGGCTGAATTATGCTTCCCTCTTGTCACTGCCTTGAAAAAAAAAATCCATATATTGAAGTTCTAACCTTCTAACCCCTAGTACCTCAGAATGTAATCATATTTGATGGTTAGGTCTTTATAGAGGTAATTATGATTAAATGAAGTCTTTAGGGTCCTCATCCAATACAACTCATGTATTTATAAGAACAGCAGATTAATTTTTTTTTTTCAGTTCGGCCGAGGCCAGGTTTGAACCCACCACCTTTGGTATATGGGGCTGGTGCCCTACTCGATGAGTCACAGGAGCCACCCAGAACAGCAGATTAAGACACACACACCCAGACCAGAAATTTGCATTCACAGTGAGACAACTGTGTCAACACACAGGAGAAAGGTCAGCCATGCAGTCTATGGTACTTTGCTGTGGCAGCCCTAGCAAGCTAAGAGAATATCCTACAGCCAATTCTAAGTGTGTATATAGGTTTATGTTTTCCCCACTGGGGATATTTATTAAAGCAGGGAGTTCGCGAGATTGAGCAATCTTTGAAAGGAGTCCTCAGAATTATGCTAAGAATAAATAATACAAGTCAACTTGGATCGAACTGCCTATGAAAGACCCTATCGAGCAAACTAAAACTCTTATTTTTTCAGCACTTTATCAAAACATGTCTCTCCCTTTAATATGTATAGTTAGTCACTCATGACTGGGTGAATATGTGTGTAGAATCTTCAAGGTAGTAAGACACCAATATTCTAATTCTCATTCAGGTATACTGCCACCTTGATTTTGGACTTTGCATTCTCTAGAATTGTGAGAAATGAACGTTTGTTGTTTAATCCATTCAGTCTGTAAAATATTTTTTACAGCAGCCCAAACTGACCATGTTGTAGCCCAAAGCTAAAAACAAATGATGATCAAATGCTTACTAACTAGAAATGAAGTGTAATTTCTAACTAAACTCAGAATTCTATGCATTTATTCACATATTGCTGTCTTTCATCCTCTCTACTCTTCTGCTTTATTCTGATTTATAAGAAATATTTTAAATATTAATATTCAACAAAATTATGCATATCATCCAACTATTTCTACCACAAAGAAACAATTTATTTCAATTTCACTGAAATTTAGAAAATCAAAACTTTGTACCTTCATTGCATGGTCAAGTTCATGAAAATGGCCTAAAGTACTTATTCCTTATAGATGTCTAACATAACACTTTATTCCTTATAGATGTCTAACATAAATCCCACAACTCCTCTTCATATCTGTGAGTCTTTATGATTCTATATATTTCAGTTTGGTTTTCAATGGAGAAAATTAACATTCAATCATCATACTTTGTCTACTAAGTTATTTGGAATTAATCCTAAACTTGGGCTTCTGTTGAAAAATCCTTCACTATTTTACTCAGACATCGTTTTCCCACTGGTCCTTAATATAAGCACCTACTAAGTCAATTCTAAGGATAGTCGCATTCAGTTAAGGACAATAAGATACTTATATCTAAAAAGATAATTACATCCCAATATCTATATTTAATTTTCATAGTTAGAAATCTATGAATTTTAGTTCATTTTTAATGTTTATATTTTTATTATATAATATCCTGCTTAAACTTAAAAACTTTTTATTTTAAGAAGATTATTCAGCTCAGCGCTTGTGGCTCAACAGGCTAAAGCTCCAGCCACGTATATATGAGCTGGTGGATTCAAATCCAGCCCAGGCCTGTCAAACAACAATGACAGCTGCAACCAAAAAAAAAAAAAAAAATGACCAGGCATTATGGCAGGCGCCTGTAGTCCCAGTTACTTGGGAGGCAGAGGCAAGACACTCACTTGAGCCCAGAAATTGGAGGTTGCTGTGAGCTGTGATGCTACAGCACTCCATCCAGGGTGACAGCTTAAGGCTCTATCTCAAAAAAAAAATTATTTGTGGTTCTTAGATTGCGCAAACATTTGACAATAATTTTTCACTGGACATCATTAATTGGTAGAGAATATCTCCTCTCCATGTCATGTTACCATATAATTTCCATATGTAACCTTATTCTTTTTGATATTTTTAGACTATTTCTGACTTAATCATGTTATATATTTTTTTCATAGTGACCATCACCTATTCTACTTTGATTCAAAACATAATAATTTTCCTATAGGATATTAATGCTAAAATCTTACAGTTCCAGAATAGAAATCAGAAAAATAAGATTCGTGTCTACTCTGAATGTGATTACTCAATCTAATAATAACTTTCTTATTGACATTGCATTGTTAGTGAAAATAGATTTAACTTTTTAGTAACAAAACTCTTTATACTATTAAATTTAACCTAAAACCCAATATACATGGGATTAAAAAATAGAGCCATTCTAGTTAAAAAAAGGTCCTCCCTATTTGATCTTTTGAGGCTAAGATGATATCAAGAAATGTTCAAAGGGTCTTCAGAGCATGATTCAGAATCATTGTTTTTAAGCCTTCTCTAACTTCTAAATTTGAATCATACTGCATTTGAAGGGATTCTTGAAACATCAAGTGGTTCTAACCTCTAATTGCCTAAAACAAATAAGGGAATGAAATTCTTAGTCCTGAAACAAATAGGATTCTCACTTATTACATATAATAACATTTTTCAAAGGATTGCTTTGTTTTATTATCCTTTATAAGATCTTACGCTTAATTGATAGAATAAGTTATTTGATAGAATATGTCAAGAATATATTGAATTTGATATATTTCAAGAATATATCAAAACTTCATTAAAGTTGTAGATTAAATTTTTCTAGTGGTTAATTATATTCACCAGACTTGGTCTTTGCAAGCATATTGTCATAATTATAGAAAACAAAATATCATCTTTCAAGGAAGGGCTAGCTGCTAAAAAACAGTAAAAATGCTTAGTTAAAACTTTTGTAACTTTAAATCAGAAACATATCTGAGTAGTGTCAATTTCTCACTGGGAAAGATCTTCCAAAGAGTAAGATTTAATTCTGTTTCTCCATTCTTTATAATTTTCAATACCATATGCAGGGAATAGGTTGCAATTTTAACATGCAAAATGTATGCAATTTTAGGTTGGATAAATCAAATGAAAAAGGTAAAGTCAATTGTCTTACATAAGGCTTCATAATCATTGGACATTGCCTCTTCTTACCACTTTTGTTATTCATTAAATACCACTCTGTCATTCTGCCAAGGGCTAAGAGAACATGAGCTCTCTAAAAATAATAAAGTACACACCTTACTCAGGCAGCCTACCATCCCAAAATTAAAAATTTATAGAAATCTCAGAGAATACTTTTCTTAAAAAATTAACTTTATGTTAAACTCTCTAATATTTAGAGGTCTTTCTTAGACAATTTCTTAGGAATTCTTATTGAAATTTAATTTAATACATGTAGACGTATTCCTCCAGGACAGTGATAAAGTTTCTTCTTTTAGGTTAAAATTCAAACCACTTCATATATTCACAATTTTACCTTTGTCCAGGTATGATGGTTCATGCCTATAATCACAGAACTTTGGTAGGTAAATGTGAGTGGATCATTTAAGATCCTATTCCTACAAATTATTTTAAAATCATATTTTAAATAATTGATATACTGGAAAATTCCCATAAATAATTCACAGATCTTTAACTCTGAAATTTATCTTTGGATCTTATGGATGGAATTTATCCTTGGAACTTACAATAAGGTCAACCCTCGTAAAATAGTCTCCTTACTAGACTAAAATAGTCTCCTTACTAAAATAGCCATAAAAAAATGCTACCTGAAAGTATGAAAATAATACATACTTTCATGCCATAAATTTAAAACATGGAAACCAAAAAAGTACCAAGATATCAAAAGTTATGTATGGCATGACTCTGAATTCTCCCTCTTTTCCCCAAAGACATAATGTTGAATCTAAATGATTCTCAAAATTCTCATGAATATCCACAAATTACCTTTCCTGACTAGAATGAAGTAAACAATCTCTTATAAAAGCAACCGACTGCTGGGGACAATTATCTCTAACTGAAGCACAAACTATAAGTGTCAAGTTGAATTAAAGAAATTCTTATTCTAAAGTATATCCCAAGTCCATAAACATACATTGCTGCCCACAGGAAGCCCTAGCTCCAATAGGCAAAGTGAAACATGATACAGGAAATTTAACATCTTTAAAAAAAAAAGTACAACACAGTCCTCTAAGGTTTTACAGACCTCTAAACAAAGTCCTATCTCCCTGCCACAAATTCCTCACAGGAGACATACTTAAATTCTCACATCTAACCTTGAGAAGAAGACATATCTCAAGTAAAAGAGGGTGGAATCAAAAATAATTTACTCTCTACAATATTAGGAAAATAGAGCTGCCAGTACTAAGCATACTCACACGCATAAAGCTCTGAAAGAAAGAAAAACAAAGAGAAAGAATTAGGGAAAATGCGTTCTATAAAGCAAAATAAATGATAAAAATACAAGAAATAGAAAAGAAAATACTTGAAAAGTACATCTCACTAAGAAAATCTCCATCCAAACATATATTTAATTTAAAAAAAAAAAATCAGAGTAAAAATGGCTGGAAAGAAAATAGATCTTGAAATGAAGAAATAAACTGAGGATGAATCAAAACCATGCCAGAGTTCATAAATAAACTGAGTTTTGGAAGGAGCAAAATGTAGATTACTAAAAATAATAAATCAAGTGAGATATATAAAGTAAATAAGTAAATTCAGAGGGGGAAAAACACATCTCTGACAACCATTTATGTGTGAGTGGACTCTTCCTTTTCACATTACCACCTGATATTTACACAAGCTAAATGTTTTTAGCATTGTTACATTTTATAAATATTTATGTATAATGGACATAAACTACACACATTTTAAGTATACACTTTAATGAATTGACATATGAATACATTCATTAAACTACTACCATTCAAACAGTGAATGTGTATTTCACAGTCAAAAGTTTTCTCCTGCCTCTTCCTACATTGTAAGGGAAATTATCTCTCCATATCCTTGCTAAAGTTTGATATGAGTAGCCCTTCTATTTTTTTGGCCATAATGATTGTAGTGTAGGACTGGCCATTGTAGTTTTAATTGGCATTTCACTAATGACATAAAACTGAGTGTCTTTTCATATGCACATTTCCCATCAATCTTTCTTTCACAGTAAAGTGCCTGTTCAAATAATTTCCCAATTTTTATCGTTTGTGTTAAGAATTCTTTATATGTTGAGGATGTGGTGAAATGTTAGATAGGTATAATTACTTTTCTCCTAATCTTCTTGTCTTTTCATTCTTTCATAGAGTGTCTCAAAGAACAGAAGTTTTTACACCAAATGAAGCCCTATTTTTTCTTTTCTGAATCATGCTTTTGAAGTATTACCTAAGAAATTTTTTTGCCTAAGTCAACTTCACACATATTTTCTAGCTTTTCTTCTCTGAGTTTTATAGCTTTAGGTTTTATGTCTATGATCTACTTTATGCTAATTATAGTTTAGGGTTTTATGTAGATAATGGAAGTAGGTTTTGTTTTCTGCATATAGATGTCCAATTCTTTAAGCACCATTCGCCAAGAAGAGGATCATTTCTCCAGGGAAATTACCTCTCTAGTGAGGATGAAGATCAGTCATCAATATGTGTGTTTTCATATATAAATTCTGTATCCTATCCATTCCACTAATCTATTTGCCTGTTATTAAACCAACACTCATAGCCTCTGAATTTATAGTTGTATATTAAGTCTTAAAATCAAATGGAAATAGCCATCAACTTTGTTTTTTCGTAAAATTTGTTTTGGGTGTTCTATTTCCTTTTCATTGTTATATAATTGTTTAAATCTGGGTGATAGTTTCTTCCAAATATCCCACTGAGATTTGAGTTGAGATTATCCTGATTCTTATAAGTTTGAGGAGGGAGTTGACATTTTCACAGTATCAGGTCTCCCAACTCATGTCCTTGAACATTAATTATAATGTTAACCATAGGTTTTCCATAGATTTTTCCTTATCAAGTCAAAAAAACTTCTTTTGTTCCAAGTTTGCTGAGAGTTTTATCAGCTGTAGACTTGGGAATCGTGTAAAATGTTTTTTCTGTTTCTATTGTGACAATACATTTTCCTTTTTTAGTTGTTGACATGGTTACTTTTATAGACTAATGTTTGAATGTAAAATTAATCTTAAAATGCTGGGACAACCCATATGGTAATATGGTTTTATTATCTTGTATTTTTACATAACACTGAGTATAACTGCTAAGTTTTGTAGGAATTGCTGTACCTATATATGTGAAGGATATTAATCTATAGTTTCCTTTTCTTGTGATGTCTTTATCTGGTTTGGGAATTGGGGTAATGTTGGCTTCAGAACATGTATTGATAAGTATTAACTTCTCTTAACTTTTCTGGGTTCGTTTGTTTAGGTATTATTTCTCCCTTAAATATTTAGAATGGTTCACCAATGAAGGGATCTGGGCCTGGAGTTTTCTTGTGGAAAATTTTGTAATTACAAATTTGATGTAACATTTATGACACTCTTCATATCGTCTACTAACTTAGAGAAGACCCCATCTATTGAATGAGTATTGAGAATGTGTGACTTTCAAGAAATGTGTCCATGTCATCTAACTTGTTAAATTGTCATAAAAGTTTTAGAATATTCCTTTGTCTTCCTTTCAACACCTTATAGAATTTATATTGATGTCACCTCTCTCAACCATGATATTGGCAATTCGTGCCTTTATGTTCTTTCTTTCTTTCTTTCTTTTTTTTTTTTTTTTTTTTTGGTTAGCCTAGCTTAGCTAGATAATTAGAGGTTTATCAATTTTATTGATTATTTCAAAGAAATGCTTTTGGTTACACTGATTTTCTCTATTGTTGTTACTGTTTTCCATTTCATTGATTTCTGCCCTTATTATTTTCTTTCTCTGATTAAATCAAGTTAAATTTGCTCTTTTAGTTTCTTTAGAAAGAAGTTATGGACACTGACTTGAGACTTTTCTCTTTCCTACTGGAGGATTTTAGTAGTCATAATTTTCCCATAATTACTGCAGTAACAATATGGCATAAATTTTTATGGGTTGTGCTGCATTTTCATCCAAATAAAAATGTATATTTTTTCCTTCTTTGAAATACTAATAGGTTGAAATTTGTTAGTCTCCTCATATTTCTGGATATTCCAAATAGTTTTGTTATTGACTCATAACTTAAATGTCTGTGATCAAAGAACATACTTTTTATGATTGAACTTCTTTCAAGGTTATTATACCCATTTTGTGGCTCAAAATATAATTATCTTTACAAAAGCTTTGTATTCATTTGTAAAGGGTATATAATTTTTCATAGATAAGACCACAGAGACAAAACAATAATATAAAGCTCTTGACTTTTAAGGTCTCAAAGTAAATCTGATAAGATATAAAAGCAAAAAATAAACAAAAATAACCATAAGAACAAATCTTATATAAAAATATAAACAGCCACATTAGTTGTTTTGTCTCACACAGTACAATCCATAATACTGTTTTTCCAGAATAAAATTAGTTTTAAAAAGATTTGTGAGATTAAATAATATAAACTTTAGAAATATATAACACAATATATTTCATTTAACTATCATGTCTTAATATTTGTTTAAAAATACAAGTGGCAGAAAAATAATATAGTCATTAAAATAAATCTTGTATTATAAATACTACCAATTGAAATAATTTAATCTCTGCAAGACCTTACATTGAGGATATATAAATAAGGATATAGAATCGTGATTTTAGTTTACACTTATATTAGTGTATTTTCAGACAATTTCAAAAAATCATACCTTGCTGTATGTTTGCAAAATAAAAGTAACATGAGCCTACCGTCAAAAAATTCTTATTGCAAATTTTATAAAGAAAACTATATTTTTAAATTTATTATAAAAATATGTTCTATAATTGACACAGCAAATTGCAAAAATCTTGTGCATCAACAATAAATCTCAATAGCTTAAAAAATTAGTTTTCCTTTCCTCCATTTGTATATTTGACTCACTTAAATGAAAAGAAAATTAAAATTAGTAATGTAATAACTCACAAATAAAGAAAATAGAGCAGCAGGTACCCTGGTGCAGACTAACAGATTATTTTAGGAAGTTTATTATTTAGAGCGATGTGCAGCTAAGGAAAGATTCCAATCTCAAAGTCTCATCTAATGGAAGGATTTGTTTATTAATTTCCTCTTCCTTATAAACAGTGATCAAAATTTTATTGAAAATAAGAGGCTGGTGGCTCCCTGGAGATTGCATATTGGGGAATAATAGTTATCATTAAATAACATTTTCTTGAATGCTTAAGGATTTTTGAGAACAGAATAAGAGTTACCATGGGTACGATAATCACAAAAGAGTCCAATAGCTCTCTGGAGATTGCATATAGGGAAACAAACATCATCATTAAGCAACATTTTGTTAAATGGTTAAGAACTGTTGAGAATAGAATAAGAATTACCATGAGAACAATATTTGATAGGTATTCCAGCAGATCTTAAAACAGAACCTAATAATAATTAAAATGTCTTTAAAGATTATTTAGGACTTTTGGTTTCATTTCTAACATGTAAAGAGCTTGGAAGTTGTCACTCTTGTCCTAAACAAGAATTAAAATGAACAAAGTAAAATTTATCACTTCATTTGAGTTCATCAGAAAAGTTGAGTAGCAAGGCAAATTGACACCCCAAAATCTGAAGAGTCAGGTAGACAGAAAGAATCACAGTAGATATCAGCTTTTATAAAAAGCAAATGGAATCATAAACTAGTAAGAACATTTAACTGATAACTTCGACAAATACCAGAGGGTAAGTGTTAAATAGTATGAAATTGAGAATTCTTGAGACTGTAGACCTGGTGGCCAACCCCACTTCTCTATATTTAAATTCCAAGACCCCAAACAGGTTTCACAGTGAAGTGAAAAGAAAACTGCACCTTGTTTTTCTGTGAGAGGGAGTAGAATATAACGATCTTGAAGTAGATCTGCAGTAGTCTATGCACATACACCATGCGTAGACCTACTTTCCAAAGTCACAGACTGTACTAGAGCCTTACCCAGTCTAGGGACTAGTACCCTCTCAAATTCTTATCTCACCTAACGGTGAGTGGGGGGAAGTGAAGAAACACTTGCAAAGGTTACAAATCAGAGACATGGGCATATGAAAATAACAATATTTAATCATGAAAAATTCCTTCTCCCCCATAACTATCATCATATCAATATATGTCCAGGAAATAACAGTGGATTACAGCTGAAAGAGCCAAAAGAACCACATACTTTTTTTTTTTTTAATAATTTTATTGAATCATAATTATGTACATTGGTGCAATCACAGGGCACGATTCATATACATTCAGAAATATTTTGATCATACTGTTACAGATATCCTTCATGGCATTTCCTTGATCACTAT